>OZ012706.1:59460804-59721508 GCA_963942595.1 Cylloceria caligata | reverse complement strand
TTCGATCATCGATCTATATTCTACGTAATGTAAATCGATACCGATGCCCCCACCAGCTCCGAGCGCTCACGCGGGGTTTAGATCAAGGCAAGTGCCATTGCGCATGATCGAGAATAATAATTCCGAGGAGACTCGCATCGCCAGGACCTCTTCCTCTTTCTCTCTGGGGACGTCGAGTACAAAGGACGCTTTTACTCTATTCATGAGGACCACAGCTTTTACATCGGACGAAATATATCGTATCTGCTCATTTGGAACGGACCAGGCCTGTCCTCTCTCCGAAGTTTCACATTTTCAACGTGGTCCGGAAATCAGCGAGCCCCAGAGGTAAAGAAAGAGCCACCGATTCATCAACAGCGATCGCCGATTTTATAGACAAGTTTATATTTTTCTGTCACGTTGTTTTCGTATTACAATTTGTATAATCATCTTGAAGTCCCGAACTTATCGAATTAGTTGTTCTTCACTACTATTTTATGCGACAATACTGACAAGTTAATGTATCGAGAATGAGGAATGCCTGAGAGTTTGAACCAATATCAATCTATGATATAAACCAATGTTTGAGACTCTGTGGAATATATACACAGTTTATTAATATTATATGTGCGTTCGTGTCGTTATTTTTACGGCCTGCTCCAAGCCATCTATTGTATTTTAATAATATCAAAGGAGAACTCCCACAGGATTTCCCATAAAAAATCTATTTCACAATAAAATATAATTAATATATGTTATTAACTATAGTAAAATTAGAAAATAACCAAATAATAAATCAAACATAATTAAGAAATAACAAAGTCTCAAAATTCAAATTATCATCGAAGTAACAGAATGAGTGATAAATCTAAGCGACAATGTAATTGACCAAGTTTTATGATGGAAAATTTCTGGCAGTTCGCAACCCGGTTTTGAGTCAGCGCCACCTAGATCCCTGCGTTATCGATCTCAGAAAAATCTCTCACAATCGAATCCTTAATTTTTTTTTGTCAACTCTGCTTCCATCACAATACTTGGTCAATTACATTGTCGCTTAGATTTATAACTCTGAAAAAACATATGACCGCATACAAAATGATTAATTAATTAATCTACAAACAAAGAAGTAAAAGTATATTCGAATCAAAATAAAATCAAATAACAATGTATAAAAATATATAAAAATAAGAATAAAAATATATAAAATATATTATATATAACTATAGATAAAAATAAAAAATAAAATCACAAAATATAAGAAATATAAGAAATCTTAATTTAATGGAGAAATAACAAAATAACAAAATATCACTAGTCAAAATCAAAATATGTACTATTTAAGTATAATAAACCAAATTTCTAGAATTAACAATGTAACAAAAAATATTAAACCAAATCTACATGGTCAAACAGATGAGCATATAGACGTGTCTTAAAGATATTTAAGCTAGACGGCGAAGTAGCAGTTATCGGTAAAGAATTCCACAGAGAGATTCCTAAGATAGAATACGCTTGTTGATAAGTCGTTGTGCGATACAAAGGTGTAATAAATATGGACCTTGGTCTCCTCTCAGAGCGCTGAGACGTTCCACCCTGACTTTGGAACAACTCGAGTATATAGGCTATTGAATTAAACAGTTTTGTGAAAAAGGACACGGATCTGAGTCAGGAAATAAATAACTTCCGAACAACCTTTTATTGCTCTTTGTAAAAATAATTTGTACGACCTTTATTTTCGCGACTGCGTTTCGCAAGAGCTGCCATGGCACAGACAGAACCAGTTGCTAGCAGCGACAGAAACGCCCTCTTGCATAAGGATACGAAAGACATAGAGGAATATAAAGGCACACACGCGAAAAACTTATCCAATACTTCCACCGTTTTAGCGTGTGGTACATTCTTACTCATACTTTCACGCAATATACCAAAACGTTCTTCTGGCAAGGCTTTAGTGAATATATCAGCTTTCTGCTGCTCTGTAGGAACATACTCGACTTTAATTTCTTTGGCCTCAACTTTCTCTCGAATATAATGATATCGGATATCTATGTACTTCGTGCGTTTATGAAACTCCGGGTTTCCGACTGATTTTATCGCACTTTGATTGTCGATAAAAATCACAGTTGCTTCTGCACAGAGACATCCAATTTCCAATAACAGTTTTCTTAACCAAATTGCCTCCCTTGTTGCAGCACCGGCTGCGACATATTCTGACTCAGTCGTACTGAGTGTGACTAATTTTTGACGCTGACTGGACCACGTGATCGGACCACTCGCAAACTCGACAAGATATCTGGTCGTTGACCTTCTCGTCTCAACGTCGCCCGCATAGTCTGCATCGGAATATCCGATCAATTTTGACACGCTTCCACCGCCACGATACTCGATACCACACTTCAGTGTTCCTGATAAATATGCCAAGATTCTTTTTACTGCTCGCCAGTGGTCTTTGCTGTGATTATTCAAATATTTGCTCACAGTATCCACAGAGTATGCTAGGTCTGGACGCGACACTATTGCCAAGAACATCAGTGAACCGACTGCCTCTCTATACGGTACTCGCTCACATTTTTCTCCTTCATCAGTTACCGGGTGCAATGCAACATGCACGTCAGCCGGTGTGCTCACTGACTTTGCCTCACTCATTCCAAACTTTGCGATTACTCGTTTTGCATATGCGCCCTGATGCACAAATATCGACCTCTTTTGTCGATCGTGTTCAATTTGCATTCCAACAAACATACTCGCTTCACCGATTGTGATTTTAAATGAATTGCTCAGTAGTCCGAGAACCTTTTTGACTATTGCTGTCGATTCTGCTACAATTAGCCCGTCGTCGACAAATAACGCAAGATACACAACAGATTTCCCGACATTTCCAACGAAAATACATGGATCTGCTTCCGTTTCTTTAAACTCGAATTCTCGCAAGAACGCACTAAACTCACGATTCCAAACCCTAGGGGCTTGTTTCAGGCCATATAACGATTTTTCTAATCGATACACAACACTCTTTCGCGCACTCTTCTTCGATGTTTTGATGCCGAGACCCTCCGGTACTTCCATGAAGATTTCTTCATCCAGTTTCCCGTACAAGAACGCCATCTGGACATCGAACTGGGCCAGCTCGAGATTGCTTTCAGCAGCCACCGCTAGGAGCACTCGAATTGAGTCAT
This sequence comes from Cylloceria caligata, assembly GCA_963942595.1. Lineage (NCBI taxonomy): Eukaryota > Metazoa > Arthropoda > Insecta > Hymenoptera > Ichneumonidae > Cylloceria > Cylloceria caligata. The sequence goes on along the minus strand of OZ012706.1, from coordinate 59,718,353 downwards.
ATCTTACTACCGGCGCGAATGTTTCTCCGAAATCGATGCCTTCTCGCTGCTTGAAGCCTCGAGCACACAGCCGTGCTTTGAACTTGTAGACGTTTCCTTCGGTGTCCTTCATCAGTCGAAAAACCCACTTAGAATCGATAAGTTTCATTTCGGGTTTCTTCTTGACCAACGTCCAGGTAACGTTTTCTTTGTGTGCGATCAGCTCTCGTTCAATCGCCTTGATCCATTCTTCTGACTCCCCACTCGTCATTGCTTCTTCAATAGTTTCCGGAATGTTCACCTCTGCTACATTTGTTTTGTAGCGCGATGGTCGCCGCAAACTTCCTCGATCTCGAAGATTCCGTTCTAGAGCGACAGGTTGCTGTTGTACGACCAATTCCTCCCTCTCATCCGCTGCGTCATCGGCAGCCGGCAGAAAAACTTCGTCGTCATCGTTTCCTTCCTGCGGAATCTCCTCCTGCTCGATTTTTGGCAACACAACCTCGTCGTCTCGATTTTCGATCAACACCGTCGTTTTTTTTTCGATTCTTTCGAAAAACACAACGTCCCGTGACACCGTCACTTTCTTTGACACTGGATCGTAGACGCGATAATTCGATGAGTTTCCTTCGTACCCGACTAGTATCATCTTCTTCGCGCGAACGTCGAATTTCGCTGTGAACTGCTTTGGCGTGTTTACGTACGCTTCAGCTCCGAAGATGCGCAGGTGCTTCAGGTTCGGCTTCTTTCCAACCCAGAGCTCGTAAGAAGTCGCTCCGTTTCGTATTCCTGACGATCCCGATCGATTCATGAGATACACCGCCGTATTCGCAGCTTCCGCCCACAGAGTAGTTGGAACGTTTTTCGAGTGCAACATTGTTCTTGCTTTCTCGATAATTGTTCTGTTATCCCGCTCTGCCTTGCCATTCTGCTCTGGTGTGTACGGTGCCGTGTACTCCCGTTGAATCCCGCGCGACTCGAGGTAGGTTATCATACTTTTATTTTTGTATTCTCTTCCGTTATCTGATCGAAGGACTCGCATGACTCGACCGAACTTATTCTCGATAAGTTTGTCGAACACTTTGAATTTCTCGAACACGTCGCTCTTATGTCGCAAGAAATATATATATCGGTAACTTGTAGCATCGTCTTTAAATGTTAGTAAATAGCGCGCACCGCCTGGCGTCTCCACAGACATGGGTCCACACACATCTGTGTGTATCAGTTCACCGGGTTCCGTCGCAGCTCGTTCCCGCTCCTTCCGAAACGGACGCCTGTGAGATTTCCCCACCGAGCACGCTTCACAGAACACATCACCGGTTTTCGGCAGTTCGACCCCTTCCACATGTCCTCTCGCGACGAGTTCGCGCAACGCACGACCGTTAATGTGTCCAAGTCGCTCATGCTACACTCGAAGATTCACTTTTGCTACATTCGCCTCGTCGTGTACTCGCGCACGTTTAACTCGAAAAAACATTCGAAAGATTTCATTTTCTTGCTTTATCCCATAAGCTAACACTTTGTTACCGGCTTTAATTTTTACGTGCTTTCCGATAAACACCACTTTGTGACCTCTCGAGGTGCACACTCCGACAGAAAATAGGTTCTTTTTCATTTCCGTTACGTGGAGAACTTTCTCGATTCGCGATTTACGCCACGCACCATCAATATACTTTTCAATCACGATCGTTCCTTCACCGACCACTTTGCACTCTTTATCGTCGCCGAGAGAGACCGTACCGCCATCTGGCAACTGTCTATACTCCGCGAACCACTCTCGTCTGTACGTTATATGACGCGATGCCCCGCTGTCAGTAATCCACGCATCTTCTTTGCCCGCTGCCAGCACCGAGTTTACAACCTCGACAGGCAGATTCACACTCTCCTTGTCGCCGATCTCCGCTAATCGCTTCTCACTGCTTTTCTCTACGACGAATGCGCAATCATGCCCCGCGTCGCTGTTGTCGTACTCCCGTTTTTTATTCGGGTATTCCCGCGCATAATGCCCCTTCTCTTGCACTTAAAACACTGAATTTTTTCTTTGTCTCTCGGTTTTCTCTTCTTCTTGTCTTTCGAACTCGATTTTTGACTTTTCTCCGCACTTGATTCTTTATTTTTCTTTGCAGCTCCAATTCTGTATGCAGAGAAAGCCCCAGGAGTCTCATCGTCCGTGGTTAACCTTGCCTCTTCACGGATGAGTCTTTCTTGCAGATTCGCAAGTGTCTGCATTTCCGGCGTAACATTATCCCACGCGGTCTGAAATGCTGAGTACTTCGTCGACAAACTCCCGAGCACTTTTGCGATTATCGTTAAGTCCGACACCTGCTCTCCGACATCAATTAACTGCGCGGCCATATTTTGAATCGTAGACACATGTTTTACTATCGAGTCTCCCGGAGACATTTGATGTTCATACAGCCTCGTCATAAGCAACAATTTGTTTGCAGCTGATTTTTGCTCGAAGACACTAGATAACTTTCCCCACATGTCTTTCGCGGTTAAACACGTCAACAGCGGCTGCAACTGGTCGTACTCCATCGCCGAGGAGATTAGGAACATCGCGCGCGCATTGTCCGACAACCACGTTTTCTTTGCTTGCTCCTGTCCGTCTCCTGTCGGCATCGCTCTTGTCCCGTCAACCACATCGTATATTCCACTTGCGATAAATAACATTTTTACTTGGAATTTCCATCCCTGAAAATTCTCACCGTTGAACTTTGTTATGTTTCGCGTTGAGATTGCTTCCGACATTTCAGATTCGTTCGCACTCGCGATCGCGCTTCTATCTCCCGGAGAAAAAGCACATGCCAATATGGCTTCCGTTTCGCGACCGCGTGTTCGTCTCTCCACGCTTTTCAACTCAAACCGCTCGTCTTTTCTCACAAATAGCGCTCAGTTAGTGTGACTGGGCCCATAACCTATTGAATTAAACAGTTTTGTGAAAAAGGACACGGATCTGAGCCAGGAAATAAATAACTTCCGAACAACCTTTTATTGCTCTTTGTAAAAATAATTTGTACGACCTTTATTTTCGCGACTGCGTTTCGCAAGAGCTGCCATGGCACAGACAGAACCAGTTGCTAGCAGCGACAGAAACGCCCTCTTGCATGAGGATACGAAAGACATAGAGGAATATAAAGGCACACACGCGAAAAACTTATCCAATATAGGCTGGTGCTTTTTACCGATAACATTGGACATAGAAATACCGAGAAAATAGATGCGTCGTGATTTAACAGTAAGCCAGCCAAGTCTACGCCTATAAGGTGTGATGTGCGTATCAAGTCGGAGATAAAAAATAAAGCGAATGCAAGTATTTATGAGCCGTTCGAGTGTCGTGTTCAGTTCTTCAGTTGGGCCATGATAGACTAGACAACAATAATCTAAAAGAGGGAAAACAAGAGAAGTAATCAGCAATGTTCTTAATTCATGCGAAAGCGCAGTTCGATGGAATTTTAATCTGTGGATGGTAAAGTGAACTTTTTGTGAGATATTCTTGACTTGAGGTCGCCACGATAGGTTGCTATGTAGCATCACTCCTAAGTTTCGCACCTCATTAACAAAAGGGATAGTCGTATCATTTAAAGAGATGGGTGATACTGCGCTGAAGTCGAATTGCCGAGAATAGGAATTGCTACATACCTAGTACAATAAATTTCGATTTGGCTCTATTAAGTTTTAAACCGTTACTAGCTGCGAAGTCAGCAATGGCATATACATCTTCGGATATTCATTTCAGGCCTTCGGCTAGTTGGGATGGTAGGCAGCTGAGGTAAATCTGTGTATCATCAGCGAAAATTATGTGTTGAGAATGATGAAGAACACAACCTATGTTGTTGATGAAAAGCGAGAGAAGTAGCGGACCAAGGACCGAACCTTGAGGCACTCCCGAGGTAGTAGATAGCCAGGAAGAGCAACTACCATGCTCATCTACCACCGCTTGTGTCCTCCCTGTCAAATAAGAAAAAATCCAGTTAAGTACTGGTCCCGCAAACCCTATTTTCTTGAGTTTCAAAAGAAGTGCCAGATGGGGGACAAGTGAAGTGTGATTTACGTCAACTCTCTTGCGAGAAGGCTGTTCCTCGGGTCTTCCCCATACCAGCACTGTTAACTCACGTCTGATGGTCGACAGACAATTTTGCAAACTACCCCTACCATCAAAGCCTCAAAACCTTTTCCCGACTGAGTCCAACCCATTTAAAGGTTGTTGACGGCATAGCCAGGGGGCTGCAACAACCTCCCTGTCTCCCAATTAGTCCGAAGACTTAACGTCTCGCTTGGTATGCACCCGAGCCTACACCATGGCGGGGTTGCTAATACCCGTACAGAAAAGACGTTTACCCAGGGCAAGCAACCACAAAACACCTGACGTACTCCCGACCTTCTCCAGCGACATGTACAGAGTCTGGTACAACGTACTCCTGACACTGGTACAGCCACCTTCACAAGCCGAAGACCTCCTCCAGCAGCACGTAATCCCGAGCCCGGTACAGCGTACTCCCGGCTCCGTACGGCCGCCTTTGAAGGCCAGGTACACAAGATCATTATGGCTGCGATCTGGGTGGGCACAGTCTACCATCTGACCAGATGGGGGACAGTATCAAACGCCTTATTAAAATCAAATAGGATTAGGATGGTAATATGCCTTTTATCTATATTTCGCCTGACATCTTCACATATGCGCAGTAATGCAGATTGTGTACTATGACCGCTTCGATACCCTGTTTGACGTGGGTCGAATATTTTATTCTCCTCAATCCAATCCGTAATCTGCCTGTGCACTAGTCGCTCAAGTACTTTCGACAGCTCACTAAGATTCGCTATCAGTCGCGTATCAGACGGAGAGAGGGGTGTTTCAATCTTGGATAATGGGCAAAGATAAGCTTTCTTCCAGCACTTCGGAAACTCGGACAATTGTAGTGTCATATTAAAGATATTTGTCAGTAATGGACACGAAGCCTGGATTGTTTTGATTACTGAGAATAGCGAAATTTTATCAGGACCAAACGTATAGAACTAGAGCAAGATGTAATAACGGAGCAAACTTGGTCTGTAGTAATTTCAGCAAGATGGAATACATTGTGTGGTGACTGAACAACTGAACACAGAGTACTAATCTCACTATAAGAACATGGCGGTAGTTGACTGGACACAGTTGAATAAAGAGCATTAAGTTCATCCGGTTCAAAGAAGTTGAGCGGAGATGGACGTGAAGACTTAGCTAGACCCAGTGTTGCTAGCTTCCTTAACTTATTCGGTTCAGTAATATCAGTCAATTTCAGACTATAATACTGATTTTTAGCTTGTTTTAGATCATTCTTAAGTTGGTCTATATGCTCTCTGAAAATTGATAGATCCAGAAGGTTGTTTGATCTTCGTGCTCTAGTACAGGGTGTCCGCCGGGAAGGTATACTACTTTGTTTGTTTATAATTTTTGATTAAATGAAAGAGAATGGATCTTATATTGATAAATGTTTTATTTAATGTCGGCAATTATGTATGGAATACAATATCAGATAAATGTCCGCCTCTGTTAGCCTCACAAATGCGAGCCCTTTTGAGCACATTTTTCATTACATTCTCACACATTTCACGCGGTATTTCATTAATTTCATCACGAATATTTTGTTTGAGTTGCTCAAGCGTTTCTGGTTTGTTTGCATAAGCCTTGCTTTTTAGATATCCCCACAAAAAGAAGTCCGGAGCAGTCAAATCAGGCGACCGTGGAGGTCAATCTACATCACCATTTCTTGAAATAACTTGTTGTGGAAAGAGGTCTCGCAGTAATTCCATTGTAATCCTGGCTGTATGCGATGTGGCACCGTCTTGTTGATACCACATGTTAATCAAGCCCAAAGCATGCAGTTGTGGCGTTAAAAAGTTTTCAATCATATCACGATATCGCTCCCCATTCACAGTTACCGTTACGCCGTTTTGATTTTCAAAGAAGTAAGGTCCAATGATTCCTCCTGACCAAATTGCACACCAGACTGTCACTTTTAATGGATGTAAAGGTGACTGATGAATAATTTGAGGGTTTTCCATTGCCCAGAACCGACTATTCTGTTTATTCACATATCCATTTGTTTCTCCCAAAAATTTTACGTAACTTTCTCATCGTCACAGTAATCGACGATTGATTTTGATAAAATGTTTTAACGATTAAAACACGTTGGTTTATCGAATATTTTTCCATAATAAATTTGCCACGTGTCTACTTCACGACTGCCAAATATGAACTGTCAAGACTAACGTTTACCAAAAAGGCGGCAAAACAAAGTAGTATACCTTGCCGGTGGACACCCTGTATATAATCTATTTTTTAAAGATATGCGGTCTCTCAAGTTTTGTGAGAGCCAAGACGCAGGCGGTGGACTCACGCGAAGAGTTTGTAACTGTCAGAGTTGTTGTTTTTAAATTGTGTTTTATGGATATCACTTCCTGTTTATTCCCTAGATGGCAGCATTATTCAGTTCATGGTTTTTTCAAGTACACATGACTATCTATGAATCAATCGATCTACCAAAGCGAGCTAAGAACATGTGTTTAGTTTTATTACTTTGTCATTAATAATAAATCTTTTTGTTAATTAAACATCTGAAATTATTTACCCATAGTTCCACATATAAACGACAGTAACGGTGCATAATTATTTAAAGATTTTAAAAATATCTCTGAGAACGTATCAACAATCATATCAATACTGTTTGGTGATGTATGTCCTCTTAAATTATCAATAAAATTTAAGTTTGGATTGCAATCACGAAGAATGGGAATATTAAAACTGTTTGACAATGAGTCGCAAAAACCTGTGACATCTAGATTTTTATAAGCACGGCGAGTGATAGTGCGATTGATTATGGGTTTAGTATCAAACTTGTAACGCATTTCTAACAGGTCGTGACCTGCTATGTACGGTAATTTTAACTTAACAAACGATTGTATCTTATCTTCGCTATCGATAATGAACACATCAATCCACGAGTCTGAGGTCGCAGTATGATGAGTCGGTAGTGAATCAACAATGTGAAGCGACTGAGAGAAAACTAAATGACGTAGATATTTCGACTCATAATTATTACTAGTTAGATCACTGTTGAGATCGCCAGCAATGATAATATTGTTATAAGCATGAGAAAAACAAGATAAATATTGCATGAAATCTCCAAGCATTCGACCTTTCGGTCGTCTATACACAGATGCGAACAACAGTTTCTCTGAATTTGACCCTGTAATTTCAATAATTGAATATTCTGGCCCATTCGAAAACTCTATCGGCGGAGATGTCAAATCTGTAGCTTTTAGGGACGAATGAACATAACATGCGACACCACCTCCTTTTCTTCCTTCACGATCGTTGCGTGTAAGAAAGTAATCATTTATTCGTACTAAGTCATCTGAAACATACGAATGAAGCCACGTTACACACACAGAAATAATGTGGAAAGCGCGCTCAGCTATAGTCGATTGAATGAGTTTCATATGTCCTCGCAGTGAATTAACATTGAATTGAGCGATCTTTAAACTTGGGGACGACAATAAAGGAGATGCAACCGATCGACATGTAGGTAGTCAAATTAGTTTTCCTAAATCTGCAGGCGTAACAATGCTGATCGATGGTTGACCCTCGCTTTTTCTAACATAAATTACTCCCGAGCGTGTCCACACAAATTTGAAAATTTTCTTTCAGCCGCTCGTGTTTTTGTAAAGCGTAATAGATTATAGAGCGCTGCAGGAAGATACTCATTTACATATATTGAACCACGTTGGTCTGTATCAAAAACTTCATTTAACGGTAGGTTTTCTTTGGCTCGCTTTTTGCCGATGACATATTCTCTAACGTGTTGCGATCTAAGGTCATTAAATAAATGTTAGGAATATTGTGATTCGCATTAGATGTCATCGGTGCTGAATTGTTCTGTCCTACAATCGTACGATTTTCATTTTTGTCGAAGCTGCGAATTTCTTAGACGTCACTTAGGAGATTTGTGACACCAAGAGCATGAAAAACCTTCTCGACAATAACTTGAGGTGTGTCTTCAATAGAATAATGAGCCGCTCGGTGCACACATCGATTAACTCCATAAAACGAAAAGTTGAGAAACGCGATGATGTAATGTATATTGTTTTTAAAAATTCCTCTGATAATATGAATTCAAATATATAATGTGGAATGCATAATTGCAGATATAGCTTTCATCTAACGGTATATAAAATTGATAAGAAAGAATAGCCAACAAACAATTGTCAGTAATGTTACAGTTTTTATGTGACTGATGGAGTTAATCGATTTGGCAACTGAAAAAAGTAATAAAGTTAAATTTAGTCTTTTCATTTTTAAGTTTTTATTACAGAAAAAGTTAGTTATTATACATTTTTATCACAGCTTTTCCATAAAAATGAATGTTGGCAGTTCGGTTATAAAATAATTTTCGTAATTAATTCATAGCAGCTTTATGTTAGCGGCATTATTCTTTGGGATGATTCAGCAATATTATAAATAATGTCTTCTTCATCAGCTGTATGCGAGGATTCGTCATTTCGATTTGTTGACAAGTTCTTGTAGTAATCGTGTTTAACAGGAGGAATGAATTTTAGCAGGTCCATCATGTCTCTCCATTTTTCCTTTGTCACAGTTCTACCTTTAGGATATAATAAAGGCTGATCTATATTTTTCAAACTTTGCGGTCTACCCACTAAAGATTTTCTTATATTAATGGCTTGAAATTCTGTATCTTCATTATAGTCACATTTGAATTGTATGAGATAGGGTTTGGACCTTTCTAACTTTATCCAGCGTATTTTAAGCCAATTTACTGGAAGCCCTGTGACGGTTACTTTTCTGTTAATGATAGACTGTTCTAAAGGTTTTGTTGACAAAAAATCTTGGTGAGTCATTTGGATTAGATGAAACGGCGCTTTCTTTTTACATGTTTTGATTATATAGTACCAATCATCTGGTAAAAAAATGTTTTGATTTTTTTTCGCACATGACTCAATAATGCCAAAATCTGAGTCATTGGGCAAATAGCTGTGTCCACTTACCAAAAATTTCATGTCAATTGATTCAGCTTTGATTTCCGTGCTTTGAACAAGTTTCAATAAACTTAAGACGGTTTTAATATTTCTGTTTTGACCGGTACACGAATCCGAATATGTTATTATTTTTTCGAAGTTTGCAGCGTAAGTCTTTATGTACTTTTTTAGACAAGATGAAATTTCTTGAGACCCACGAGATCCTTCAGTTTCTGGCCAAACAAACATGTGGCTTATATTTTTATTGAATTCATGACATCCAAAATTATAAACATATAAATTTCGCTTATAATAAGCTACGGATGTGGTCAACTTGGGAAAGGCTAAAGCTTTTTCCAAGTCAAAAGAAAATACGAACAATTTTTCCGATGTTGCCATTCGATCGGCAGCCATTTGACTGCGAGCCCGTTCAGCCTCTTCTAAGTGATTTTCCTTTTCAATTTTTGCCATCTTAATTCCCTCATCGTCTGAAGATTGAATTTTTATTTGAAAAGCATCACAAGTTTGACACGTATCCTTTGATGGTTGTTTAAAATGTAAATTAAATTTTGTAGAGAACACATTATAGTAATATTTTTCTTTCACTGGTGCTATGTTTTCCTTTTCACATTCTGTGACGTATAGTTCATACATCTTCTTAATATTTAAGTCAGGATTTAAATATTGTCGTCTTGGATTATGAGCTCTGGTGTAGTGACTACTGTAGGCTGGAAATGACTTTATATGCTTTATAACATTTGTATCATCTATTTTATTGCTTGCAACGCGGCCTTTGCGCTTATCAACCAAAGATGTAACTTGTTCTTTAGAACAACAATCGTATATCCTCCCGTCACTCACCTGATAAGTGTCTCTAAAATATTTCTTACAAACGGTAATATGAAGTCCCTCTTTTCGAAAGTAATATGTAAACGAATGTGATCTTCGTTCTTTAGTTTCATTCGTAGGGCGCCTTCTTTTTATTTCGTTAACTTTGATACAACCTCTTAAGAAAATATTTTGGTCAAGTTGACTATGTAAACTATAAAATTCTTTCATGGTAGCCTCTCTCTCATCCGAAATAATTTTTTGATTGCAATTTTGACGGCATCTGCATTGTATATCGACAAATGTTTTTGCAGGTATTAATTTTCCTCCCCTATTCCTGTATGCCAAACCTTTTATCCTGTTATGCTTTTGTAAATTTCGTATCCATTTAACAGGATTACGACTTCTTTTTCTCCCAATCAATGTGTTTGTTGGGTTTGTACTATTGCAATCCGATGAATCCGAGGAAAACGATAAACGTCTTCTTAACCCAGACTTTCTGTTGATAAATCGTATTGAAGAATCATCACTGCTTTCCTCACTCACATTATTAGTCTCACTCATCTTGATTATAACGGTATAATATTTATTTCTTCAAAAAAAATCTGGGAGTAATGTTGAAAAGACTAAGAAGTACACAGTAACATTCAGCGTGCGAGATCACTGCTATACTAACTACCGCTTACATTGTGCTTCTTTTTGTCTGATTACCGATGCGATTTTCTTACGAATATTATTGAGAGGGAGAGAGCATCTTCGGCTGTTTACAAACAAATAAGCGTCGATGCACGGCCAGAACAGATACGGCGTTACTGAAACGATTTACATTAGAGTATGGAGTTAATCGAAATGGCTTCTGAAATAAATTACTTATTATTCAGTGGCCAAAAAAATTTGCCATTTAACGGTGCTAATATTTATTATTCAGGAAAGTTATTATAAATATAAAAAGTTATGACTATACCAAGGGCTTTGACACTTAAATTTAAGATTTTTCAAAAAGTGGAGTTAATCGATGTGTGCATTGAGCGGCTCAGATGATAGCACTCCTGATATGGTGACTTCTGCACGCAATAGCGAAGAAGATGAAACAGATGTCGAAGGCTTTTGAGGTTGATCATCTATCTTCGATACATGATTCGACAATAATTCCAGACGTGATTTCATCGAGTGGTTGTCCTTCTTAATGACAGCTATCTCCTCACGGGTACTCTCCGACTGCGTCTCCAGGGTGGTAATACGACTTATTAAGGCCTCATAGCTAATAGCAAGATCAGCAATTTTGTATTCGACACCAGTGAGTGACTCCTGGATTTTCTCTAATTTGTTGTTAGTAGAAGCGCTTGATACTTGTATTTGACGCATAACGTCGAGTGATGATTGCAATTGGCGCATAACGTCGTCAAGAGTGATACTTTTTTATTTCGGAGGCGTGTGTTGTAAGATATTGGATCGATGCATTGAACACGGGTCGCAGCGAAACTGATTTACTCGTATTGTGCTTGGTTCACCAAGATCAAAAGCGAATTTCTCTTTGGTACACGTGGAGTGAAATGACAAACTGCATTCTCCTGCACACTTAATCCTCTCTCCTACCTGAGTCACTTTGTTGCAGACATCGCAGCGAGTTTGCGACATTATGTGCGTGAGCGTTGATCGTAGTTGTGTGGACGAGAGAAAGAATCTGCTCAGCCGCGAGCACCACCCACCGCAACACAAGAGGGAGAAAGATTGAATTTATAATATAAGTCAGTGATACATAAACTATGCTTGCATTCCTACGGTAATAAGTGTGATGAAGTTAAAGATAAGTGCCGGTCAGCATCTGATTTAAAATCCGAAATCATAAATTGACAGTACATACACAATGACGCACAGGGTTCACACATATGAAAAGATCAGTGAACTCAAGCCGAAACAAAGCTGTTTTCATGCAGTCGTGTAGGTGTACTGCTAATATGAAGATAATACCGTCCCGCAGTAGAAGCACACACACTCAGGGCAATAACATCGAATGACCTTGGTTATATATCGTCTTGCTAATACTGTACAGAACCGAGTATTTAAGCAGTATAAATTGACACGTGTAAAGGTGGTAGGAGAGTTCTCACTAGCAACCGTAGTGTGTACACCACTTTGTAATTCGAGTAATATGTTTCGAATATTAACACACATTTAAACCGTGCGCAGAAGATCGACGTAGTGGCAAACTAGCTTCGAAGTATGTTGTGAGGAAGCGATTATCCGTTTTTTAAAAACACAATTAACTGGCTTTATTCTAGGTGCACGTTGGACTATTTTATGTCATTAATAAATGTGATGTCCTTGCTCAGGACATATCGACGCTGCTTACGAAAAGTAGCACGATTCAAATTGTCTTTGTGTTATGTAAGACTCAGTGCGCCTGCGCTTTATGTCTGATTGTTCGCTCTAGTGAGTTTGCCTAGCTAGGTTCAGTTATATGTTTATGTTCTTCCTCGCTTGAGAGGCCGCTTCACCATTCCTTCTATATATGCCTGAACGGCACAAGTCTAGTGTGTCGACTATAATAAAGTTCCTTTTTGCTATAAGTGTTATGTCCTATTCTGCATAAAACAATCCTGATAACGAAGCGCTATTCTGTCAGGTTATGGGCCCAGATTAATTATAAGTGTTTGGTCGGGCAAATAAGTGTGCAACCGCGAATCCTTGTGACGCGTCGTATCGAACGGGATTTCTCTATCAGTCATGGCGGAACAGGACAGGTTTAAGGTCCCTTTGTTTGACGGGACGAACTTCGACAACTGGAAATTTCGCATGGAAACGTTATTAGAGGAACATGAACTACTCGAATACGTAAAAAAGGCGTATACGTCAATGGTCACCATTGAAGAAGCCGATAGTGCGGCAGTGCGTTCTGCAAAAGAGGAACAGTTGGAACAGTTCAAAAGAAATGATCGGAAGTGTAAATCGCAGATTGTGCAACGGATTGCGGACAGCCATCTTGAATACGTGAAAGATGAAGATACAGCACATGGAATCTGGACAGTTTTGTCGAACACCTTTGAACGGAAAGGCATAGCTGGCCAACTCAGACTCAGAAAATTACTTCTAACTATGAAATATTCGACGTCGGAAACAATGGGAGGTCACTTCCTGAAATTTGATAGGTTGATACGAGAGTTGCGCTCTACAGGGGCGAAGCTAGAGGACACGGACGTGGTGTGCCATCTACTGTTAACTATGCCTACGAAATATGACGTAGTGGTAACAGCGATCGAGACGCTATCGACCGACAAGCTGACTCTTAGTTTTGTGAAAAATCGTCTACTCGACGAAGAGGCGAAACGAAGCGGATCAGTAGAGGGAGCGCAGAATGATAGTAAATCTTCGACGGCGTTTGTGACTGCGGCAAATCACAGCAAGGCTAGTGGAAATAAACAACCGGCATCAAATCGTTTCCCGTATAAGTGTTACAACTGTGGCCTGATTGGTTATAAAAGAACTGATTGCAAGAAGAAAACAAAGAAGAACAAAAACTCGGAGGTTGCAAACGTTGCAGCTGAAGCCAATACTGAAAGTGGTTCAAGCTACACTTTTTGTGCAGGAGAAGGAAACTCTGTCAAGAACTCCTACTGGTATTTGGATTCTGGTGCGACGGAACACATGGCGAACGAACACGTTCGTCTGAATAATGTAAAACTGTTCCCTAAACCATTAAAAATAAAAGTGGCAAAATCCGGTCCAATTCTAACGGCGAAGGAATTTGGCGAACTAAACGTACAGACCCTGGTGAATGGAGAAGTGAACTCAATCACGGTTAAAGAGGTTCTGTTGGTGCCGGGCTTGCAATGTAATTTCTTGTCAATCAGGAAGTTGGACATGAACAAATTTATTATAAATTTTGAAGACAGTAAGGGAGTGATTCGCAAAGGAAATACAGTCGTGGCAATTGCGTATCGGAAAGACAAACTGTATAAACTTGATTTTCGTGAGAAAATGGAAAGTGCCAATGTGTGTACGGTGTCAGAAGATGCGGAACTATGGCACAAGAGGTTGGGTCATATCAGTAACAACGGGCTGAAGAAGGTTTTGAACATCACTGATGGAATCAAGATCAACAAAGAAGATAAGGTTTCGATGTTGTGTCAGTATTGTGTTGAGGGCAAGCAGACGAAGCTCCCTCATAAACAGGATCGGGTAAGAGCTAAACGTCCGTTGCAGTTAATTCACAGCGATCTCTGTGGACCGATGGATACTACTTCATATGACAGAAAGAAATACGTATTGACCTTTATAGATGACTCACGCATTTCACGGTAGCTTACACTTTGAGTTTGAAAAATGAAGTACTCAGATACTTTAAAATGTTCAAGGCAATGGCTGAAGCGCACTTTAACAAAAAGGTGAGTCGTTTCAGATGCGATAACGGCCGTGAGTATATCTCCAACGAAACAAGAGAATATTTCGAGAGTAACGGTATACAATATGAATTTACAATCAGGTATACTCCACAGCAAAATGGGGTCGCAGAACGTATGAATCGGACGATTATAGAAAAGGCTCGATGTATGATACTTAATTCAAACACAAACAAACGTTTTTGGACGGAAGCGGTGCTGGCCGCTGTATACCTGATCAACCGTAGTCCAACATGTGCCTTACTAGATAAAGTACCGGCAGAATTATGGTATGGTGAGCGACCAGATCTTCGGAAACTAAGGGTACTCGGAAGCATAGTTTATCTACACATCCCCAAGGAAATTGTGGGAGGAAAATTCGAGTCTCGCTCGAAGAAATGTCACATGATGGGATATTGTCCGAATGGATATCGATTGTGGTGTCCTGAGGACAATAAGCTACTCTTTGGTAGAGACGTCGTATTCAATGAAACGAAATTTAGTTTCGAAACTGACAACTTCTATGACAAAAGTCTGCCGAGTCAAGCGGTAACTGAAGATAATGAGAAGTTGCGGGATCAAGGCGGAGGAGCAGGAGTTCCAGAAACCAGGGACAATACTGGAAATCAAAGTGAAGTATCAACAGATGACCAATCTGATGAAAAGTCAGAAGCAACTCAACAGAAGGGAAAAGGAAGCAACACAGGTTATCGACGGTGTTCCAGAGTTAGAAGCAGGCCTGAACATCTGGATGATTATTGTGCTATGGCACTCAGCGCGGAAAGTTTTCTTGATGAAATTCCTGTAAATCTCAGCGAAATAGAAAATCGAGAGGACAAAGATCACTGGAAGAAGGCTGTACATGATGAGATAGATTCATTACTAGAAAACGGAACGTGGGATCTTGTGGAATTCCCGCCTGGAAAGAGAGTGATCGATAACAGATGGATATTTAAAATTAAAAGAGATGAGAACGGAGATATTGAGCGTTATAAAGCACGTTTGGTGGTCAAAGGGTGTTCGCAACGAAAAGGTTTCGATTATTCAGAGACCTATGCACCAGTAGCTCGTTTAACCACGGTTCGAACTCTACTATCTGTTATTAATCACGAAGGTTTATTGGCGAGTCAAATGGACGTCAGGAACGCGTTTCTTCATGGGCACATCGAGGAAGAAATCTATATGAAGCAGCCAGAAAGTATCAACAACAATTCCAATCTTGTGTGCAAGTTGAACAAGTCCCTATATGGATTAAAACAGGCACCACGCGCCTGGAACGCAAGATTTGATGAGTTTGTGAGAAGTCTAAGATTTAGAAGATCTGAAAATGATAGGTGTTTGTACATCCGTACGAATGGAAATTCCAAGATCTACCTGCTGCTGTATGTGGATGACATTATCATTGCTGGCGATAATGAAAAGGATTTACGTAAATTAAAGGCCTACCTGATGAACGAGTTCTCCATGAAAGACCTGGGAAAATTGCATAATTTTCTGGGTATTAAATTAGAAAGAACAAAAACTGGAATGTTTTTAAGTCAAACAGCTTATATGAAGAATCTGTTATCTCGTTTTAAAATGGACGAATGTAAAGCAGCGAAGACACCGATGGAAGTCAACCCGTGGAAGGAGCAGGACAACCTGAACAAGGAAAATTTGGAGTGCATCATCGAGAAGAAACCATATCGGGAGCTCATCGGATGCCTCATGTACCTGATGCTGACAACAAGGCCGGACTTGAGTGCATCAGTGAATTACTTCAGTCGTTTTCAGAGTAATGCCACTGATCTGCACTGGAATGGTTTGAAACGAATTTTACGTTACATAAGAGGCACGCTTAACTATGGTCTCTTCTATCAACGGTCTATAAGCGGAAACGACGCAGCACTGATGGGATATGCTGACGCGGACTGGGCAGGAGATGCAGATCGAAAATCGATGTCAGGGTTCCTATTTCGGGTATACAATGCTACAGTGTTATGGGCAACGCGTAAACAATCCACTGTAGCCCTGTCTTCTACAGAGGCGGAGTACGTGGCACTGGCGAGTACTGCAACAGAGCTGGTTTGGCTGCAAAATTTATGGCGTGACTTTGGTGTAATGTTTGATGATCCCACCGTAATTTTTGAAGACAATCAATCTTGCATTCATTTGCTTGACAAATGGGAACATCGTAGACTCAAACATATAGACGTAAAGTATAATTTTATTAGAGAACTGTTTGCTAATAAAGTGATTGATGTAAAGTATGTTCCGTCCAAAGAACAAGTTGCGGATATTTTTACGAAAGGTTTGACTGGTGAGCTCTTTATAAAATTGCGTGAATCTCTTGGTATAACGGAAATGTAAATAAGAAAAATAGATATTTTAGTTTTGTTTAAAATGTTTATGCAGGTACGACATTTTTGTGTTATATTGAGGTGGAGTGATAAATAGGCAATATATTACAATGTCTTTGTGTTATTTACGACTCAGTGCGCCTGCGCTTTGTCTGATTGTTCGCTCTAGTGAGTTTGCCTAGCTAGGTTCAGTTATATGTTTATGTTCTTCCTCGCTTGAGAGGCCGCTTCACTATTCCTTCTAAATATGCCTGAACGGCACAATTCTAGTGTGTCGACTATAATAAAGTTCCTTTTTGCTATAAGTGTTATGTCCTATTCTGCATAAAACAATCCTGATAACGAAGCGCTATTCTGTCACTTACGAAAACTAACACGTTTCTAATTCCACCGCGAAAACCAACACGTTTCGATATTCGACGCGAAAACTAGCATGTTTTGGCTTTTGCCACGAAAACTAGCATGTTTCGGCTTCCATCGCGAAAACTAGCATATTTCGATTTGCACTGTAAAAAGTAGTATATTTGCCGAACTAAATCGAATAAGATTCAGAACTTTTACAAATGTTTTAATAATTTTTTCGGGAGCACTATAAGGAATAAATGAAAAACATTAAGGGTGTATCGCCCGTACACCCTTAAACATTTATATTCGCTTTCTATTAAAAAAATAATAACATTATTGAAAATACGATTTAACAAATTTACTGGAATCTTAGAGATCGCTATCGTCTAATATTCTTGAAAAAGCTTGATTATGTTCCATAGGAATGATACCTTTATCGAGCATTGCTTGTAAATCTTTTTTTTTCCTTGGAGCAAGAGGCAATTGCCTATGTGATGTCTGTTTCAATTGAAACGAATGAACATCATTCATATTTTTGTTTTTTTTTTAAGATTTTCATCTCCCTTCCTTCTTGATCGAAATCATATTTAACGCGGACTGTATCGACGTAAGATTGAACGAATATTTCCCAAATACTCGCAATTTTAATTGGCGTCCAGTTAAACATTTTTGAGATTTCTAAAAAATCGTGAATTTCTCTTTGTGCTACTTCATCGACGGAGTAAGGCATTGTTGTTTTGGCCTCTTTCATAAGTGTGCACCATTGTTGCTGTGTGTACACCGATTTGTTGCAAAAATACTTCGTCAAATTGGAGTAAAAACGGATGTTCAAAAAACGTGGAGTACAAAATGAGAAACAATTCCAGTGATACTGAAACGTGGTAATTTTCGCGGTGAAAGTCGAAATGTGATCATTTTCGCGGTGAAAGTCGAAACCTGCTAGTTTTCGTGGTAAAAGCCGAAACATGCTAGTTTTCGCGCTGATATCAAACGTGCTTGTTTTCGTAAGAAATCTGAAACATGCTAATTTTCGTAAGCAGCGTCGATATAATATGCACGCTTATTGTTTCCTTTAATTCTAAGTCAGTCTTTATTAAGTCTAATTCTTGGTTACATTGGTGGCACGTGTTATCGCAACGTCGACGGTAAGCTCTATCTGAGTCTCGCTCTGCGGATATGACATATTATATAGAGGGCAGCACAGGCCCGTTACTTCTTATGCTTATGAGCATCCGGTATTTAAATATACCACATTCCTTCCCAGTTGGAATTAAAATTATCCCCTGCAATTAGCTCGTTTACACTTTTATTATCGGCTATACATCCATTATTTTCTTTGGTTTAGGAATTCTTGCCGATCTACGTATAATTTGTACATTGTTATTCATACGCTCCTGTGTACTCGGTACAATTTCCGGTTTATGCATTGACGCTGAATCATTCTTCATTTCACTCACTTCATTGTTTTGATTAGACCATCCTTTTTCTTCTTGGTTTTTATTACACTCTTTTACCTCCGGATTATTTTCACTCAGAGTAACATTACACTTTCATAATTGATCTGAATGGCGCTTATGATTACGCTCATCTTCTGTCTTAACGGTAAAAGTAACTGGCGATAATTTGTCTACCACTCGAGCTTTACTCCAATTTTTGTCTGTAAAATTTTTCATCATTACTATTTCGTTTTCCTTACATACAAAACGTCTATTCCCTGGGAACGCACGCTGTTGACTTGACTGTTTATTTTCTACGAATTTACGAATATTGGGTCTAATTATATCTAATTTCGTCTTAAACTTCTTTTCAATTTGTAACTCCGCTGGGCGACAATTGGTTGTACAATGTGGTGCCGCTCTATAATAAAACAAAAACTTCACCAACGCATCATGTTTCGAATATCCAGCTAACCTTAATGCTTTAAATTTCTTTTTAGAAATCTTCACTGCGTTTTCCGCCGCGCCATTCGAAGCAGGATGGTATGGTGCTGTTTTTATATGCTCAATTTCATATGTTTCCATAAATTTTTTAAAAATCTCCGAGCAAAATCCTGGCCCATTGTCTGTTACCAATTTCTTCGGAATTCCCCACGTACTTATATATTCCTTCAATGCTTTAATCGTTGTTTCCGACGTGATATCGGACATTTCTTTTACGTCTAACCATTTGGAAAACGAGTCAATTATTACTAAATACATTTTTCCTTCTAGTGGACCCAAAAAATCAGCATGAACCCTATAATTTGGTTCTTCTGGCTATTTCCATGAGTGGAGACTTGATCGTGGTGGATTATCTGCTAATTTTAAACAAGTTTTACAAGTTTTCGTCACATTTTCAATATCCTTATTGTGACGTAGTCACTTATCAGAGGAGATAATTAAATAAAAATCGAACATTTGATTGAAAAATCCATTTATTTCATAAGATAAGAAAAAATCATTGTACATAGTAAGAGAATTGATAGAATAAAATCAGAGATTTTCAGTATTAGAGCTGTGGTGAGTCACCGCAAGACGTGACGTATCCGGAATGTTCTCT
This sequence comes from Cylloceria caligata, assembly GCA_963942595.1. Taxonomy (NCBI): domain Eukaryota; kingdom Metazoa; phylum Arthropoda; class Insecta; order Hymenoptera; family Ichneumonidae; genus Cylloceria; species Cylloceria caligata. Next base: position 59,698,930 of record OZ012706.1, on the reverse strand, counting down.
CTCTGTCGAAAAATAGCGGGTCAGCGACCAGCTGACCTCGCTCGAGCGGTGAGGGGAACGGCAGGGCACGAAACGGCGGGGCAACCGAAACAAGCGAAATCACATGTGATATTGTAATAAGAGGAGTTAAAATCAGAGAGTGGGAAAGGATGGAAAAAGGTACATAAGACAGCTTCGAACAGAGGGAATTCTTCTTATACGTTCAAAGTGTCTACCAAGCCAGAACTCGCTTATGCGCAACAGTAAAAATCTTAAGAAACCAGGAATTTTATATAAAATCTCAGAATCTTGATATAAAAGGGTGTGAGTGAGCCCATTAAACTTGTTGGAACTTTAAAAGAAAAGAAAAGAAGAAATACAGTGAAAGTTAGTGGAGGGACTGAGGAGAGATTATTGGTGAAATATAATTCATTTATGACTCGATTGCAATCGGACGCGCCTGGTCTTGTCGTATTAAATTGCATTTGTCATTCTTCTGCTTTAATTGCCAGTAAAGCATGTTCTAAGTTGCCTCGCTCCTGCGAAGATTTGATCAAAAGTATAGCCACGTACGTGTCCGGCAGCGCGAGACGTACTGCAGTACTTCGAGAGTTTCAAGAGCTTTTAGACATAGAGAAAAATAAAAATTTTCAATTGTCGTATACGAGATGGCTCTCGAAGCAGAAATGCGTCGACCGACTCATAGAAAATTGGGATGTGTTAAAAATGTATTTTGCGCTTGCCATCAATGAGGACAAGCTTAAGTCAGCAGAAATAATTTTGTCGAATTTAACTAATGATGTTATTAAAGCATACTTGCTGTTCTTAAAATATGTTTTATCCATTTTCAATAACTTCAATGCCCTGTTCCAGGGAAGAAAAGTGCTAATCAACCAGCTGGTAGAGAGTAGTAGGTAACTGATCGTGACGTTCGGGTTCAACTTTTTGAAACCCGAAGTTCCGAAAGATCTAGCGTCAGGCGCCTTGAACGTCGCTTATCCTGAGAATTGCACCCCCCTCAATCAGGTTTTCCTCGGTGCAGAGTGCCAGACACTCGTTACAAAATTGTCGTTCGACCACGCAAATGAAATAAGAAAAACTTGTTTATAATTTTATATCACGGCTGTGACAGAGATGACTCGTCGACTTCCGATAAAAAATTCAATTTTAAACAATTTGCAATTTTTGACCCCTAGTATCGCCCTTCAAGTGCAGGACAGAGGAAGTGTTAAAGATTTATCTAATATTGCTGAGCGCTTTGGAACTTTCGACCTCACAAAATTGACGTTCGAATGGAATTCATTACCCTCCTTTTTTACCGAAAAAGAAAAACAGAGATTCCTCACTCTCGAAGTAGATTCATTTTGAAAAGAGGTTGTGCAAGTTAAAAATGTGTTGGAGGAACAAATGTTTCCCACTTTAGAAAAATTCGTACAAGTAGTATTGTCGCTTCCCCATTCGAACGCAGAGGCCGAACGTATTTTTTCCATCGTTACCGTTATGTAAAGACAAAAAAAACGTAATAAAATAGGCCACAATTGCCTGAACGCTATTTGTCAACTTAGATCAGCTTTTCAGAGTGCAAACGTTACTTGTAAAACTTTTAAAGTACATTCTCGACACATCGAGCTTCACTCCTATAATCTATATATATAAAAAGAAAAGTCCTGACTGACTGACTGACTCACTGACTCACTCACTCACTCATCAACGCCCAGCCCAAACCCCTGCGCCTAGAAACTTGAAATTCTAGGGATATATTCCCTTCGTGTCGTAGACGGTCACTAAGAAGGGAATTTTCGAAATTTCACCCCTAAGGGGGTGTAAAAGGGTGAAATATGTTTTTACGTATTTCTCAATATCTCTTAGGCACGATGAGATATCGCCTTGGTTTCTGCTTGCAAATTTTACTCATACAAATGTTGAGAAACTAATTTCTGGATTTTTAGAAATTCCACCCCTAAGGGGGTGTAAAAGGGTTAAATATGTTTTTACGTATTTCTCCATATCTCTTAGGCACGATGAGATATCGCCTTGGTTTTTGTTTGCAAATGTTACTCATACAAATGTTCAAAAACAAATTTCAGGATTTTTAGAAATTCTACCCCTAAGGGGGTGTAAAAGGGTTAAATATGTTTTTACGTATTTCTCAATATCTCTTAGGCACAATGAGATATCGCCTTGGTTTTCGCTTGCAAATGTTACTCATACAAATGTTTAAAAACTAATTTCAGGATTTTTAGAAATTCCACCTCTAAGGGGGTGTAAAAGAGTTAAATATGTTTTTACGTATTTCTCTTAGGCACGATGAGATATCGCCTTGGTTTTTGCTTGCAAATGTTACTCATACAAATGTTTAGAAACCGATTTTAGGATTTTTAGAAATTCCACCCCTAAGGGGGTGTAAAAGGGATAAATATGTTTTTACGTGTTTCTCCATATCTCTTAGGCACGATGAGATATCGCCTTGGTTTTTGCTTGCAAATGTAACTCATACAAATGTTTAGAAACCGATTTTAGGATTTTTAGAAATTCCACCCCTAAGGGGGTGTAAAAGGGTTAAATATGTTTTTTACGTATTTCTCAATATCTCTTAGGCACGATGAGACATCACCTTGGTTTTTGCTTGCAAATGTTACTCATACAAATGTTTAGAAACCGATTTTAGGATTTTTAGAAATTCTACCCCTAAGGGGGTATAAAAGGGTTAAATATGTTTTTACGTATTTCTCAATATCTCTTAGGCACGATGAGATATCGCCTTGGTATTTGCTTACAAATGTTACTCATACAAATGTTTAAAAACCAATTTAAGGATTTTTAGAAATTCCACCCCTAAGGGGGTGTAAAAAGGATAAATATGTTTTTACGTATTTCTCTTAGGCACGATGAGATATCGCCTTGGTTTTTGCTTGCAAATGTTACTCATACAAATGTTAAAAAACAAATTTCAGGATTTCCGCAAATTCCACCTTTAAGGGGGTGTAAAAGGGTTAAATATGTTTTTACGTATTTCTTAATATCTCTTAGGCACGATGAGATATCGCCTTGGTTCTTACTTGCAAATGTTACTCATACAAATGTTTAAAAACGGATTTCAGGATTTTTAGAAATTCTACCCCTAAGGGGGTGTAAAAGAGTTAAATATATTTTTGCGTATTTCTCAATATCTCTTAGGCACGATGAGATATCGCCTTGGTTTTTGTTTGCAAATGTTACTCATACAAATGTTTAAAAACCCATTTCAGGATTTTTAGAAATTCCACCCTTAACGGGGTGTAAAAGGGTTAAATATGTTTTTACGTATTTCTCTTAGGCACGATGAGATATCGCCTTGGTTTTTGCTTGCAAATGTTACTCATACAAATGTTTAAAAACAAATTTCAGGATTTCCGCAAATTCCACATTTAAGGGGGTGTAAAAGGGTTAAATATGTTTTTACGTATTTCTTAATATCTCTTAGGCACGATGAGATATCGCCTTGGTTCTTACTTGCAAATGTTACTCATACAAATGTTTAAAAACAGATTTCAGGATTTTTAGAAATTCCACCCCTAAGGGGGTGTAAAAGGGTTAAATATATTTTTGCGTATTTCTCAATATCTCTTAGGCACGATGAGATATCGCCTTGGTTTCTGTTTGCAAATGTTACTCATACAAATGTTCAAAAACAAATTTCAGGATTTTTAGAAATTCTACCCCTAAGGGGGTGTAAAAGGGTTAAATATGTTTTTACGTATTTCTCAATATCTCTTAGGCACAATGAGATATCGCCTTGGTTTTCGCTTGCAAATGTTACTCATACAAATGTTTAAAAACTAATTTCAGGATTTTTAGAAATTCCACCCCTAAGGGGGTGTAAAAGAGTTAAATATGTTTTTACGTATTTCTCTTAGGCACGATGAGATATCGCCTTGGTTTTTGCTTGCAAATGTTACTCATACAAATGTTTAGAAACCGATTTTAGGATTTTTAGAAATTCCACCCCTAAGGGGGTGTAAAAGGGATAAATATGTTTTTACGTGTTTCTCCATATCTCTTAGGCACGATGAGATATCGCCTTGGTTTTCGCTTGCAAATGTAACTCATACAAATGTTTAGAAACCGATTTTAGGATTTTTAGAAATTCCACCCCTAAGGGGGTGTAAAAGGGATAAATATGTTTTTACGTGTTTCTCCATATCTCTTAGGCACGATGAGATATCGCCTTGGTTTTCGCTTGCAAATGTAACTCATACAAATGTTTAGAAACCGATTTTAGGATTTTTAGAAATTCCACCCCTAAGGGGGTGTAAAAAGGATAAATATGTTTTTACGTATTTCTCTTAGGCACGATGAGATATCGCCTTGGTTTTTGCTTGCAAATGTTACTCATACAAATGTTAAAAAACAAATTTCAGGATTTCCGCAAATTCCACCTTTAAGGGGGTGTAAAAGGGTTAAATATGTTTTTACGTATTTCTTAATATCTCTTAGGCACGATGAGATATCGCCTTGGTTCTTACTTGCAAATGTTACTCATACAAATGTTTAAAAACAGATTTCAGGATTTTTAGAAATTCTACCCCTAAGGGGGTGTAAAAGAGTTAAATATATTTTTGCGTATTTCTCAATATCTCTTAGGCACGATGAGATATCGCCTTGGTTTTTGTTTGCAAATGTTACTCATACAAATGTTTAAAAACCCATTTCAGGATTTTTAGAAATTCCACCCTTAACGGGGTGTAAAAGGGTTAAATATGTTTTTACGTATTTCTCTTAGGCACGATGAGATATCGCCTTGGTTTTTGCTTGCAAATGTTACTCATACAAATGTTTAAAAACAAATTTCAGGATTTCCGCAAATTCCACATTTAAGGGGGTGTAAAAGGGTTAAATATGTTTTTACGTATTTCTTAATATCTCTTAGGTACGATGAGATATCGCCTTGGTTCTTACTTGCAAATGTTACTCATACAAATGTTTAAAAACAGATTTCAGGATTTTTAGAAATTCCACCCCTAAGGGGGTGTAATAGGGTTAAATATATTTTTGCGTATTTCTCAATATCTCTTAGGCACGATGAGATATCGCCTTGGTTTCTGTTTGCAAATGTTACTCATACAAATGTTCAAAAACAAATTTCAGGATTTTTAGAAATTCTACCCCTAAGGGGGTATAAAAGGGTTAAATATGTTTTTACGTATTTCTCTTAGGCACGATGAGATATCGCCTTGGTTTTTGCTTGCAAATGTTACTCATACAAATGTTAAAAAACAAATTTCAGGATTTCCGCAAATTCCACCCCTAAGGGGGTGTAAAAGGGTTAAATATATTTTTGCGTATTTCTCAATATCTCTTAGGCACGATGAGATATCGCCTTGGTTTCTGTTTGCAAATGTTACTCATACAAATGTTCAAAAACGAATTTCAGGATTTTTAGAAATTCTACCCCTAAGGGGGTGTAAAAGGGTTAAATATGTTTTTACGTATTTCTCAATATCTCTTAGGCACAATGAGATATCGCCTTGGTTTTCGCTTGCAAATGTTACTCATACAAATGTTTAAAAACTAATTTCAGGATTTTTAGAAATTCCACCCCTAAGGGGGTGTAAAAGAGTTAAATATGTTTTTACGTATTTCTCTTAGGCACGATGAGATATCGCCTTGGTTTTTGCTTGCAAATGTTACTCATACAAATGTTTAGAAACCGATTTTAGGATTTTTAGAAATTAAACCCCTAAGGGGGTGTAAAAGGGATAAATATGTTTTTACGTGTTTCTCCATATCTCTTAGGCACGATGAGATATCGACTTGGTTTTCGCTTGCAAATGTAACTCATACAAATGTTTAGAAACAGATTTTAGGATTTTTAGAAATTCCACCCCTAAGGGGGTGTAAAAGGGTTAAATATGTTTTTTACGTATTTCTCAATATCTCTTAGGCACGATGAGACATCACCTTGGTTTTTGCTTGCAAATGTTACTCGTACAAATGTTCAAAAACCAATTTTAGGATTTTTAGAAATTCCATGATTAAGGGGGTGAAAAAGGGTTAAATATATTTTTACGTATTTCTCTCAGGCACGATGAGATATCGCCTTGGTTTTTGCTTGCAAATGTTACTCATACAAATGTTTAGAAACCGATTTTAGGATTTTTAGAAATTCTAGCCCTAAGGGGGTATAAAAGGGTTAAATATGTTTTTACGTATTTCTCAATATCTCTTAGGCACGATGAGATATCGCCTTGGTATTTGCTTACAAATGTTACTCATACAAATGTTTAAAAACCAATTTAAGGATTTTTAGAAATTCCACCCCTAAGGGGGTGTAAAAAGGATAAATATGTTTTTACGTATTTCTCTTAGGCACGATGAGATATCGCCTTGGTTTTTGCTTGCAAATGTTACTCATACAAATGTTAAAAAACAAATTTCAGGATTTCCGCAAATTCCACCTTTAAGGGGGTGTAAAAGGGTTAAATATGTTTTTACGTATTTCTTAATATCTCTTAGGCACGATGAGATATCGCCTTGGTTCTTACTTGCAAATGTTACTCATACAAATGTTTAAAAACAGATTTCAGGATTTTTAGAAATTCTACCCCTAAGGGGGTGTAAAAGAGTTAAATATATTTTTGCGTATTTCTCAATATCTCTTAGGCACGATGAGATATCGCCTTGGTTTTTGTTTGCAAATGTTACTCATACAAATGTTTAAAAACCCATTTCAGGATTTTTAGAAATTCCACCCTTAACGGGGTGTAAAAGGGTTAAATATGTTTTTACGTATTTCTCTTAGGCACGATGAGATATCGCCTTGGTTTTTGCTTGCAAATGTAACTCATACAAATGTTTAAAAACAAATTTCAGGATTTCCGCAAATTCCACATTTAAGGGGGTGTAAAAGGGTTAAATATGTTTTTACGTATTTCTTAATATCTCTTAGGCACGATGAGATATCGCCCTGGTTCTTACTTGCAAATGTTACTCATACAAATGTTTAAAAACAGATTTCAGGATTTTTAGAAATTCTACCCCTAAGGGGGTGTAAAAGGGTTAAATATATTTTTGCGTATTTCTCAATATCTCTTAGGCACGATGAGATATCGCCTTGGTTTCTGCTTGCAAATGTTACTCATACAAATGTTCAAAACCAAATTTCAGGATTTTTAAAAATTTCACCCCTAAGAGAGTGTAAAAGGGATAAATATGTTTTTACGTATTTCTCTTAGGCACGATGAGATATTGCCTTGGTTTTTGCGTGCAAATGTTACTCATACAAAGGTTTAAAAACGAATTTCAGGATTCCCGAAAATTCCACCTTTAAGGGGGTGTAAAAGGGTTAAATATGTTTTTACGTATTTCTCAATATCTCTTAGGCACGATGAGATATCGCCTTGGTTCTTACTTGCAAATGTTACTCATACAAATGTTTAAAAACAGATGTTAGGATTTTTAGAAATTCAACCCCTATGGGGGTGTAAATGGGAGAAATATGTTTTTACGTATTTCTCAATATTTCTTAGGCACGATAAAATATCGCCTTGGTTTTTGTTTGCAAATGTTACTCATACAAATGTTTAAAAACCCATTTCAGGATTTTTAGAAATTCCACCCTTAACGGGGTGTAAAAGATTTAAATATGTTTTTACGTATTTCTCTTAGGCGTGATGAGATATCGCCTTGGTTTTTGCTTGCAAATGTTACTCATACAAATGTTTAAAAACTAATTTCAGGATTTCCGAAAATTCCACCCCTAAAGGGCTGTAAAAGGGTTAAATATGTTTTTACGTATTTCTCAATATCTCTTAGGCACGATGAGATATCGCCTTGGTTATTACTTGCAAATGTTACTCATACAAATGTTCAAAAACTGATTTTAGGATTTTTAGAAATTCAACCCTTAAGGGGGTGTAAAAGGGAGAATTATGTTTTTACGTATTTCTCAATATCTCTTAGGCACGATGAGATATCGCCTTGATTTTCGCTTGCAAATGTTACTCATACAAATGTCTAAAAACCAATTTCAGGATTTTTAGAAATTCCACCCCTAAGGGGGTGTAAAAGAGTTAGAAACTGTCGAAAGTGTTTTAATGGTTTTTTTTAAATTCTATATATTCTATATATTCGCCTTCACCGATTACAAACAAACCAAGCACAAATATTGTTAAGAGCCCAAGGAAGGTCACTGGATACATCTCACCCCTAAACCCCACCCTCTTCACCCCCTAAAAAAAGATTCTTTAAAAATATTCACGCGAATCAACTGATTTCAACCAAACCTTACACAAATATTGTTGAAGACCAAAGGAAGGCTACTGTATGTATCTCACCCCTGAAAACCACCCCCTCCATCCCCTAAAAATGAATTCTTAATAAAATCCACACGCCTTCACCGATTACAACCAAACCAAGCATAAATATTGTTAAGAGTCTGCGGAAGGTCACTGAATACATCTCACCCCTGAAAACCACCCCCTTCATCCCCTCAAAAAAATTCTCAATAAAATCCACACGCCTTCACCGATTACAACTAAACCAAGCACAAATATTGTCAAGAGCCTACGGGAGGTCACTGGATATATCTCACCCCTTAAAACCACCCCCTTCATCCCCTAAAACAAGATTCTTCAAAAATATTCACGCGAATCAACTGATTTCAACCAAACCTTACACAAATATTGTTGAAGACCAAAGGAAGGCGACTGTATGTATCTCACCCCTGAGAACCACCCTCTTAATCTCCTAAAAATAAATTCTTAATAAAATCCACACGCCTTCACCGATTACAACCAAGCCAAGCACAAATATTGTTAAGAGCCTAAGGAAGGTCACTGGATATATCTCACCCCTAAACCCCACCGTCTTCACCCTCTCAAAAATCTTATATATAAAAATGAATGTTTGTCTGTCTGTTTGTCTGTCTGTCCGGCTATACAAAGCTACACGCGTTGACCGATTTCAGCCAAACTTTATACCAATATTGCTGAAGACCAAAGAAAGGCAACTGTATATATCTTACCCCTGAAAACCACCCCCTTCATCCCTTAAAAAAAAATTCTTAATAAAATCCACACGCCTTCACCGATTACAACCAAACCAAACACAAATATTGTTAAGAGCCTAAGGAAGGTCACTGGGTATATCTCACCCCTAAAGCCCACCCTCTTAACCACCTAAAAAAAGATTTTAAAAAAATATTCACGCGAATCAACTTATTTCAATCAAACCTTACACAAATATTGTTGAAGACCAAAGGAAGGCGACTATATACATCTCACCCCTGAAAACCACCCCCTTAATCCCCTAAAAATAAATTCTTAATAAAATCCACACGCCTTCACTGATTACAACCAAGCCAAGCACAAATATTGCTTAGAGCCTACGGAAGGTCACTGGATATATCTCACCCCTAAACCCTACCCTAATCACCCCCTAAAAAAAGATTCTCCAAAAATATTCACGCGAATCAACTGATTGCAACCAAACCTTACACAAATATTATAGCGGGTCTAAGACGGGTACGACAAAGGTCGTATTGTATACATATCCACCCACTTAAAGCCCTAAAAAAGATTTAGTATAAAAATCCACACCCCTTCACTGATTTCAACCAAACTTTACACAAATTTTGATAAGTTCTAATGGAAGGTCACTGTATAAATATAGCTCACCCCTTAAAATCGCACCTTTATCCCCTAGAAGTAGTTATTTTTTCTGCCTTAACCGATTTAAACAAAGCTTCACAAACAAAATAGAAACTCACTCACTCTATATATCTCACCCCATATAACCACTCCCAACGAAAACTATCTTTATCCCGCACTGAAAGTAATGTGGTTTTTTTCAACTTTTTTAAACACCGATTTAGCTGTTATTCCGTATATGATGTGACACTCGGGCAGCGCCAGGAAATCAGCTATAAATTATAATCAGAGCTCGCAATTATCTTCTGATGATAATCTCACTCAACCAACAGCTCAATACACTCGAAAACTCTCATACATATGAAGAGAGTTTATATTGAAGCGAGCGTAACAAAGAGCGCTGAGCGATTTGATAATTTGCAAAATGAGCGCCACACTTTACTTTGTGTATAACAGCTAAATTGGATTTAAAAAATGTTATTAAAAGCCACATTATTTTTAGTGGTATGATAGAGGGTATTTTGTCAGGGTGGTTTTAAGGTGTGAGATATATGGAGTGACCTTGCTTAGGTCTTATCTATTTGTTTGTGTTTATATTGAAGTTTATATTGAAGCGAGCGTAACAAAGAGCGCTGAGCGATTCGATAATTTGCAAAATGAGCGCCACACTTTACTTTGTGTATAACAGCTAAATTGGATTTAAAAAATGTTATTAAAAGCCACATTATTTTTAGTGGTATGATAAAGGGTATTTTGTCAGGGTGGTTTTAAGGTGTGAGATATATGGAGTGACCTTGCTTAGGTCTTATCTATTTGTTTGTGTACCCGGGCAACGCCGGGTAAGACAGCTAGTAATTTATATTCGACTGAACAGCCGAACGTCAAATAAACAAGTTTTTCTTATCCAACTTGCGGGTTACCGATGAAAGATTTTATCTTAACGTAATATCGGATAAATAAGTGAATATAATAAAAAGATTGATTGATTAAACCAAATTACCATAATTTCTGTGCGAAATAACTTGTGATATAACGACTAAATAGTTCCTTAAAACTTTGTGATTTTATGATTAAATAGTTCTTCGGGAATAAATCGGTCATGAAATAAATAAACACGAATAAATATAAAGAAAAATAAATAAATATCGTAATAGGTACGTTAAAAATCTGAAAATAAAGTAAAGCGAACGCGTTACATAAAAATAAATGTTAATAAAAATGAATATAACATTGCGTATAATGCATTGCACAAACTTAAGAAAAAAGAGAAATATATTTATTTATTATTTATTAATTTAGAAAGATATAATACAATACCGTTGATCATATATATAGTAATTTATTTTTTTCCAAATTTGTAACTTGGCTTTTATTAACTTTTCATGACGCATTCCATTAATCTAAGACAAAAACAGAAATTTATTTATTTATTTATTTAAAAACATTATTTATTTTTTATTTGAACAGAAAATACTGTTCTTGCGAAATCATATTTTATTTGTTGCTCTTAGTTTAATGAAGAAATAAGACGTTTAATTGTTGGAGGGATGGAGAGGGGTCTTACCTGTGTCCGTATTTGCTTGGCTATACAAACACAGCAACGGCCCCACGGGTGGGTCTGTATGCAGCGACCTCCACGTGGTAGGACCTGGGACGTGAGCAGAGCATTACAATTCCTTTTTATTGAATAAATTGTAATGAACCTTTCGTGTAAAGGACTACAATTTGGTGTTGGATATTGTAATGCACTATTCGTTTGCTGACGGCTGCAAAATTAGTGACCGCTTTATATATTTCTTCACTTTCATCATTTAGTTATTTATATATATATAATATTTATATATATTCATTAAGAAATCTTCCATAACTCATTTCATAAAAGCCCGCGCAGTGGCTGTTGTGAAGTGGGTGGGGCGAGACAACGTGGAGCGCAATCGAGACGAGATTTGTTACGAGCAGCGCAGGCCTTCCCCTGACGCGCCTAGCACGGGCAGCGTGGTGAGGGCAGCGAGATAGGAGCAAAATTCCCTCATCTGGTATCACTGAGCAACAGCTCATCCAGCCCAGCAGACCGCGCGGCAGCAGCCAGGAGGGCAACAGATCAAGACGGACGAGCTCGATAACACCTAGTTGGGACATTCACCGCTGACCCAAGGAGCGCATAAGTCAAAATCCGATATCATCGCGGGATAAAGAAGAGCACGGAACCTTCAGAGCGATTATACGTCACAAATTAATTGTACGGCTGACGGCTCCAAAAAATCGAACACTGCATAATTCTATGTTAATTATTGAATAAACCCTACTTATACCTCCTACAGAAGTCTGTAACTAATTATCTTCGTGTTCGAGCCCGAATTCTTCCCTTCGGAAGACAAAAATTGATGTTAACGTGAAAATACCGTTACATTTATCTATCTTAGATAAGATAGATATCTTAGGCCACCATATATACGATCTTGCTAACATTCTCATTTTAACTACACCCATATGGATAGAGTGTAATTCACCCAATAATTCGTCACGCATACTCAGAGGAATCACAATCCGATGTCCCCACAGAATACACCCTTGTTCCACTGTCAGCTTTCGTTCCCTACTTTTAAACACTTTCAGTTCGTCATTGACTATTTTTGGCCAACCTTTCAAAATAAAATCGCGGACTTGACCTAATCTCACTTCTATTTCTGTTTCCTCATTTATGCGGTTAATATCAATCGATTTGACCTCGTCCATAACGTAATTTAAATACGAGTATTCTTCCGTTTCGTTATTTTCATTGTCCGTCATTGGCAATGGAATCCGCGAAAGGCTATCAGCACGACAATTATCTGTACCTTTTACGTCTTTGATCTCAAATCGGTATGCCGCTAAAAATACTGCCCATCTTTGCTGTCTGCTCGCGGCCATTTGGGGAAGACCATTCTTTGACCCAAAAATATAAATGAGCGGCTTATGGTCGGTTTCCATAATAAATTCCCTACCATAAAGGTACTGATGGAATTTTTTAACACCGAAAACCAAGCTTAAAGCCTCTCGATCTAGCTGCAAATAATATTGCTCTGCTTTGGTCAACGCTCTTGACGCAAATTCTATTGGCCTTTATCTTTTGTCCGGATACACATGTGACAATACCGCCCCCAATCCGAAAGGGGATGCATCATACGCAACCTTCACTGGTAATTTTGCGTCATAATGGACTAATACTTCCGATGAGATCAAACAGCGCTTTGCTTCTTGAAATGCCTTCTTCTGTTCGCTATTCCAGTGCCAACTCAAGTTCTTCTGCAATAATTTATACAATGAATTAACTAATTTGGAAAAATTCTTAATAAATTTCGCGTAATAGTTTAACATACCCAAAAAAGCTCTCAGTTGTGTTAAATTAGTGAGTGCCGGAGCATCCACTATTGCTTTAACCTTTTCTTTTGCTGCATAAATACCTGTGCTATTCAATACATATCCTAAGAATTGTACTTTGTCCTTGCCGAACACACATTTATTTTTGTTGGCCGTCAACCCACAGTCTCTCAAACGGCCTAGAATCTGTTTTAATCTCTTGTTATGACTTTCACTTGTTGGGCCACAGATCATTATATCGTTGAAGAAACATATTACTCCATCTACCCCGTATAAAATTTTTTCCAACTCATGTTGGAATAATCTCGGGCCCGACGGTACACCAAAACAAAGGTGCTTATATGAAAACAAATCTTTGTGTGTTGATATAGTAACGAGAGGTCTCGATTGTTCTTCCAATTCTACTTGTTGATATGCCTGCGATAAATCTATCTTTGAAAAAATTTTACCTCCATTTAGACTCGATAATAAGTCTTGAATCCTCGGCACTGGATATCTATTGATTTTCAATTTGGGGTTTATGGTCACTTTATAGTCTCCACAAATTCTAATTTCCCCGTTACTCTTTGGAACTGGCACAATCGGGGTCGCCCACTCGCTATATTCCACTGGTTCTAAAATTTCTGCATCTATTAATCTATTCAACTCTTTTCTCACCTTCTCTCTCATTGCATAAGTGGCCTTGCTTTACAAAATACTGGCTGAGCTTCATTTTTGAGGTGCAATTTGAATCGTCCTTTTGTGTACCCCAGCTTGGGTGTGAAAACGGATTCAAAATCGTTGATTATTGAATCTATGTCCCTATGACCCTCGTTTTCAATCATCCCAAGATACGAATCCAAATTTTATTTTATTATTTCTTCAATTTGAATCTTTAACGCACACATCCGCACTCTACCTAGAAGTGGAGGTCCGCCACTAGGCAATACGAACAAAGGAAGCTTCAATTTCCTCCTCGCTAATTCCACATCAACCTCAATAATCCCTATTGGTTGAATTTTATGCCCTGGGTGCGTTCTAAATTTCTTTTCCGTCTTTTGCATAGGCAATACATTCCATTCCTCTCGTTTTTAAAATTCTTTTTCTGAAATTACTGAGATCTTTGACCCTGTGTCAATTTGGAACTCTACATTAATTCCCTGTACTCTAATTTCTATCTACCATGGAGCTATTGAATTTATTATCTCTATCTCCATACCTGCATCTTTACTTTCACCTTCTAAGTGAAACAGTGTATCAAAACTACTATCAATATCCTTCGCATCTCCTATTAAATTTTGTCTACTTTTCTTCTTCTTAACAAAATTTCCTTCCTTATACTCTTTTCCTTTTAATTGTTTCGCTTCTTTGCAGACTCGAGCCAAATGCCCCTTTTTCTTATAAATATTACAATTATAATTGCGGTATCTGCACATTGAAGATCGATGATTCTCTTTGCCGCAGCAGTAACAAAGAACCTTGGCCCCGTCCTTCGAAGATTGTATAGATTTCCTTCCGACGAAGTTGATTGAGTCACTTTGACTCTTCGATGAAACGCCCAACTCCACGACATCCTTTGAAGCCAACTTGATGTTCTGCGCCAATTCGACAGCCCTTGAGTAGTACAATTCTTGCTCGCCCAGAAGTCGCTTCTGACTTCGATCATTTTTGAGACCCCAAACGAATTGGTCTCTCAGATATATTTCCAGTCCGCTCCCAAAATCGCAGTATGTCGACAACTTTTTCAAGGTCGCCAAATATTCCATGACGCTCTCGCTGTCCTTTTGACAGTATTCCTTAAACTTATAGCGTTCCGTTATCACACTCGGTTTTGGCTGAAGGTGACTTTTCATTATTTGTTTTAACTCTTGCAGGGTCTTTGTAGCTGGTAAAACCGGCGTACATAAACTGCGTAGCAACGCATATGCCTCTCCGCCCAACAAGGTGAGAAAAAGCGAGACACCCTTGGTGGAGGATATGTCATTAGCTATGAAATACTGTTCTAACCTCTCATTCCAGTGATTCCAATCGTTCTGCATACTGAATTCCTTTATCATCCCGATCCTTCCGGTGATGATCGATTGAGGCCTATACTCTTGGACTGATTCATTCAGCTGATGAGTCGAACCGTGGGTCGATGTTAGTCCCGTTACTTGCGACGCTTGTTGTTCCAACAAAAATTGCTGTCGCTGGTGCATTAACTCCTTCTTTTGTTTTTCGAACTCGGCCCGTTCTTTTATAAGTTCTTTCTTCATTTTCTTCACTTTATCACGAATCGCTCCTTCCGACGCCGACATTGTCTCTTATTTTTCTCTCAGCCACTCAATAAAATCCGACTTAATCTCAGCAATCCTATATTGCTTATAATGTTTTATCACTAATGGTTAACGTACGCAGCGCTTCGGTACACGTTTACTCACGTCTACCGTGAGATAGATAGAGAGAGAGAGAGAGAGAGAGAGAGAGAGAGAGAGAGAGAGAGAGAGAGAGAGAGAGAGAGAGAGAGAGAGAGAAATGTTTATTAACTTTCTCAGCTATTTGATGTACGTAATTTACATATTTATCTTACGTTCATATTGACTTATTTAATTTCGCTTATAATAAATGCTTTTACTATACTCTTGTACTCAACTAGTTTTACACATCCTTTAACTGCTGCTGGCAACGCGTTATACTTTTTTTTCACGCCTTCGTAAACCATACCATCTTTTGCGCACTTTTCGTTCTTCTAAATTGAATTAGAATATTTTCCGCTTGACACATTTCCCGACCCGTTCTAGATTTAACAACTTGGAATTTACTCGTCAGTTCTTTTAGCTACAATTTCTTAACAGCCTTGAAAAGAAATATACACACATTATAATACAGTCTCTGTCTCACACTCATAAACTGAACCGCTTGTAACATATCGTCTACCATCGTATACCGGCTGCATTGCAATATGACTCTCATCGCTCTGGTCTGCGCTATCTGCAGTTTGTTCAACTGTGTTTCACCCATACCCACTAGCAGTGTTACGCAATACTCAAAGTGCGGTGCTATGATTGTCTTATATATGACACATCTGGTGTATGCCGATATATATTGCCCTATCCTGTTTGGAAAACTCGTTTTTTTACCTATTTTTTTTCAACATATACTCACAGTGGTCTTTACATCGTAGCTTATCATCTATCATTACACCGAAATATTTAATTAACTCCAATTGCTCTAATTCGGTTCCATCCCTGCATTTCCGTACAATATTCCCCCTCAATTCTATTCTTACACTCCTCACAATCATATATTTATTTTTTTCCGCATTCATTTTCAGTTTGTTCCTATTCATCCATCCTTCCACTATGTTTAATGCCCCATTCATCTTTCTTTCCACCTCCGCACCACTGTCTCCAGTAACATATACTAGTGTATCATCAGCAAACATTTTTATTTCACAGTCTTCTGGACATATTTCGACTATATCATTTATATATACAGGGTGGCCGATTTATCTGAAGACATTGAAATATTTCGAAAACTACGCATCGGATCAAAAAAAGTTTTGAATAAAATTTGTTCGCCTGGAAGGGGGTCATCCAATGATACTAAAGTCGACCCCTCACCTACCTCACCAACCCCCTGGGGGTAGGGGTGGGGGCTACTTTGAAATCGTAAATGGGAACCCCTATTTTTTATTGCAGATTCGGATTCCCCATAAAAAAATAAGTAACTTTTATCTGAAACATTTTTTTCGATTCGTGATAGATGGAGCTGTAATCGCAAGGGACCTGATTTTTGCGAATATCTCGAGAAATTACACATCGGATCGAAAAAAGAAAAAACACATGTTTAATTTTTCAAAAAGCTATTCAGCGATACGAAACTCGATCCACCCTCCCCCCATCCCTACCCCATTTTAGTGTTACCCAGGATCAACGACGTGGACGTAGTAGTTTTTGTTCTCATCGGGCTGCTTGTTTTAGGTGAGTCCCCTTGCCTCTCACTTTCGGAGTACTTGTTTTACGTGAGTCCCCTTGCCTCTCACCATCGGCGTGCTTGTTTTAGGTGAGTCCCCTTGCCTCTCACTGTTCAATAAATTAGATTAAATGTTCGAAATTGTGACCTTGAACTTCTAGACACTTATTTATTCTTTCCTCGAATGATTGTACACAGGAGAGGCCCTCAACCCCACCCTGAAATCGTAAATGGTCATCTTTGACAACGCTGCACTGGCTTTTATAAACCCGTAGTTCACCATACGGTCACAGTGGCGCGTCAAGGTTAATATCAACGATTTTAACTGAAAACACCTCCAACATTGTCAATTCATTTGACTATCTTTACCCTTCATTCCTTAAACTGAAGTACGAGTGCGAAATAAATGCTGCTACCATAGAAGAAAAAACTGAAACGATTCTGATTTTCGGTGAATGTAGGCGAAATGCTGTTCCCTTTTATGCTGAGCGTTTTCCAGATAATGTTCGCTCACGTTCTTTTTTTTACAAAGTTGTTCAATCCGTTATATCTGACGGTAGTGTACAACCTAAAAAAAGAAAACGAAGAATCACTGTCACAGGAGAAGCTAATGAAATTGATGTGCTAGCAGATGTTCAACAAAACCCTCATGTAAGCACTCGGCAATTACATCGGGATTCCGGAATTTCTAGAGATAGTATTCTCAGAATATTGCATCGTCACAAGTATGACTCATACCACATTTCACTGCATCAGGAACTTCATGGCGATGACTTTCGTCTGCGAGTAGAATTTTGTGAATGGGCAGATCAGCAAATACAAATGAATTCCAATTTCTTCGCTAATGTACTATTTTCAGATGAGTCCACATTCACAAACCATGGTGCCGTTAATCGGTATAACATGCATTGCTGGAGTGTGCAAGATCCCCACTGGTTACGACAAGTTAAACATCAACGTCCCTGGTCGGTTAACGTTTGGTGTGGAATTGTAGGTAACAAACTCATTGGTCGTTATTTTATTGATGGTACTTTAAATGGAATCAAATATCGAAATTTCCTGGAACATGAACTACAACCTCTTCTTGAGGATGTTGCATTGCCCATTCGCCAAATTATGTGGTTTCAGCATGGCGGTTGCCCAGCGCATTACTCATTAACAGCACGGGAAGTATTGAACCGTGATTTCAATGGCCAATGGATCGGCAGAGGTGACCCGATTCATTGGCCTGCTAGGTCACCTGATTTAACATCGCCGGATTTTTTTCTGTGAGGTCATCTAAAAGATAAGGTTTTTCAACAAGCACTAACAACCCGTGAAAACTTGATACAGCGCATAAGAAACGCTTGCGCTGAAATTCCTGCAGATATGCTTCTCTCCTGTGTACAATCATTCGAAGAAAGAATAAATAAGTGTCTAAAAGTTCAAGGTCATAATTTCGAACATTTAATCTAATTTATTGAACAGTGAGAGTCAAGGGGACTCATCTAAAACAAGCACCCCGATGGTGAGAGGCAAGGGGACTCACCTAAAACAAGCACCCCGACGGTGAGAGGCAAGGGGACTCACGTAAAGCAAGCACCCCGATGGTGAGAGGCAAGGGGACTCACCTAAAACAAGCGCCCCGATGGAAACGAAAACTATTATCCACGTCGTTATTTCTGGGTAACGCTAAAAGCAGTTGTTAACTTATTGATGAACGAATACATGCTTTCGATTGCAGCGCCATGTGTGAGAAAATTTCATGTCAACAATAAAGTCAAATCAATGGATTTTGTCATGGAAAACCAGGGAAAAAATGGGTTTTTCCAATCACGATTTTGAAGAAACTTTCATTTCCACCACAATGGGATAGGGATAGGGGGGGAGGGTGAATCAGTTTTCGTATCGCTGAATAGCTTTTTGAAAAATTTAACATGTGTTTTTTCTTTTTTCGATCCGATGTGTAATTGCTCGAGATATTCGCAAAAATCAGGTCCCTTGCGATTACAGCGCCATCTATCACGAATCAAAAAACAATGTTTGAAATAAAAGTTACTTATTTTTTTATGGGGAATCCGAATCTGCAATAAAAAATAGGGGTTCCCATGAACGATTTCAAAGTTGCATTCCCCCCCACCCCAGAGGATAAGGGTGAGGTGTCGACTTTGGTATCATTGGATGACCCCCTTCCAGGCGAACAAATTTTATTGAGAACTTTTTTCGATCCGATGCGTAGGTTTTGAAATATTTCAATATCTTCAGATAAATCGGCCACCCTGTATAATGAACAGCAGAGGCCCTAATACGGATCCTTGTAGTACCCCGTATTTCGTTGTAATCATTTCTGAAAATTCCTCATTAAACCGTACTCTTTGCATTCTATTGTTTAAGTACGACCTAAACCAATGTAACACCTTACCTCTAATTCCACTGTTGTGCCGCGGAATATTCCACTCCGTATTTAGTATATTCGGGAATATTCCATAGTAACGAAACATTGGAATTCGTTCAAGACAAGAAACGAAGTCCAATGCTCGATCGTATGAACGACCCCAAGAACGCTGACGCAGCATGAGCGACTCGCTTGGCGTTCGGGCGAAAGGCTAACGCTAAAATTGCGAATTAAGGGATTTTCGTGAAGACAGTTAGCAACTGCTTTACGAAAAGACAGTATTAAATTAGATTGAAAAGAGAACGGTTGGTTCCTCGTTTAATACTCGAAACAACGCATTATTGTACTTTTTACTTTGATATATAAATAGGCAACGGAAAGTTACCGTTGCTTATAATAAATACTTCCTTTTATATAAATTCGCGTTTCCATCTTTTACTCGAGATCCATCTCCTTATCGGCAAACGATCCCAAAAAATAATAACTTTTAATATTATACCGACTACCGAATAATCCAATTACTCGGTACCGGCATAACACTACATTGAAATATTTGTTCTATTAACAATTCTGTATCCACTATCTGAAATGCTCGTTTTAAGTCCATGAACATTACACCTACTATTTTCCCTTCGCTAATATTTAATTTCCATTCGTCTATCACGGTTTGAATCGCCGTTTTATACGAAAATTGTTTTCTAAAACCCGACTGATGCTCTGTTATAACCTCATTTGATTCCAAATACTTTTCGATTTGACTCGTTACTACCAACTTTAGGACCTTCTCGTACAATGGCAATTCATTAATTGGCTGAAAATCCTTCCCGTTATTGTCTTTTTCTATCATTGGTATCGGTATGATCGTGGACGTTTTCCAACTATTAGGGCAACAGCCCTCCCTTAGGGATTCGTTGATTACATCAACAAACTCCTTCAGTTCAATTGCACTGAACGCCAACTTCAGTATTTCGCTTGATATTCCTTCTTCTGTACCTTTCTTCTTCGGGAGTCCTTTAACTATTTTATCGAGTTCCTCTATTTCGATATTCTCAAAATTTTCTACGCTTCTTTCGTTTCACATGCCACCACCCATCAAGATTCTTCTGCTACCTGGCCTTCCAGATTTGTAACGACAATTTGTGCCTCAACGCACCACGTTACCTATGACTGGTCCGAGTTATTTTTCCTTCCTTTCATTTACTCTTTTGAGGTGGGCGCCAGGCGCTTTCGCGCTGGAAGGAAAAAATAACGAGGTGGATGACCAGACTCAACCCAGACTAGCTACAGCTGTTCGAGGCAGAGTGGGTGGTTCGGACTGTCAAGTCAATAGTTAGGCCAAATAAAACACGAATAAAATCAATTAATTAAAATAAGTCATTAAAGTCCATAAATAAAATCATTCAGTAAAATATGGTCCATAAATACACAACACAAGAACAATAAACACAATCAAATCAATAAAATAAAACCAATAAATAATCTAGACAACAATAGCAGGTACGGGACTTACAAGTACCGCTCGGGCAACTTATTTATTTCTTGGCAGACAATTATTAATTTCCAATAAACATCAATAAAGAATTCAAAGAAAATGTCCCGTAAAATTATTTCTGCGAGTCCACAGCTCGGTACTCGCATCATCTCTCTCTCACTCCAGTATTTCATCGACAGACACACTTGAACCCGATAAAGCCACAAAAGAAAACAAAGTCGTTTCGAGACTCTGCTCGCGATACGGCCTAGCTGGACAAGTCTGAGATACACAACAATTCTAATGACGGGACGCCGGGAGGTCACGTACGCGAAGCCTTTAATGATCTGAATCTCTCAACTATCAAATTGCAGGCAGCAAAACTGGGAAATAATCGTGAATCAAAATAACGATAAATGAACCACGGCTATATCCAATAAAATAGGAAGACCTTAATTAAATAACCCACATAAAAATAGCCATGTTCGCGATCCCTAAATTATTTCAATTAAAAGATCACAAAAGTCAAAGCGAGATACGTCTCGAGCCGTACTAATCCCTCACGATCAAGTCCTAAATACGGGACGACGGCCGAGCACGCAATGCATGAGTTTGCAGAAATAAAATAATGTCCAGTGTAATAAGAGAAATAAATAAAATAAAATAAAATAGGACGAAAACAATAATATAAATCTATAAGTGTCAATTATTCCTGAAAGTCCGCGACACGGCCTATGACATTCAAATCCCTCTCATACAATCCCACCACGGGATGATGTACCAACACGCGCACGGCTTTACAGCAAAACGAATACAGAACAGTAACAACAAAATAGAACAAAGAACGAGGTGACTTCTTCCCGGCTCTAACCGCTAAACGATCTCGATATTACACTCTACTCGACGCAGTCTGTCCCGATACGAATAGTACTCTGTGCGTGGTATATCAGAATCGCAGGTACGACCAGGCTCTACTTATCATTTATATAGATCAGCAATAGAAATTACGAAAGACCGTAGAGAGTAAGAAAGCTCACCGGGACGATGCTGCAGCGATGTTCCTTATAGATCCGGGAAAACTCAAAATAGGGCCGCAAGATTCTCTCCTCGATTTACTCCTCGTCGTTTCGGAGGATAAACCCTGGTCCCCACGATAGGTGGTGACCGATTTTGACGAAACCCACGGTAGAGTGGGACGATAATATTCGCTACTACGTCCTGTTCGCTCGACGGTAATCGGGAAAACGTCCTGAGGTCTGGCCGGCACGCGTGCCCGTGAACTATGATCCCCTCTTAGCGAGCCGAACTCGGTCAATTGGGGGAATCGGTGTCACTCGATGACCGCGACTAGCGCCTCAGCTGGACAACGCATGAATTAGCAATAGATGATACGGAGAGTAGCTCCGTTCGGCCGATGAACCCCATGAGTCAGCTGGAATGCTGCTCATATAGATGATAGATAGCAGCGTATCGGTTGCCGATGAACGTCGAGCGGGACGGTGGTATCTCCCGGCAGCGAGAAATGGAAAATATCTGTATCCTTTTTCCTACGAAGGGATGATTGGATCCCGAAGCCGACAAGATGTGTGTGCAGTACTCTTTCTCTCTCTTTCTCTCCGTCCTTCGGTCGTACAATTTAAGAAAAAGAAGTACAAACAAAACGGAAATAATTAAACAAAGTACGGCGATTATTCCCTACAGCCCTGCGAGATCGTGTTGGCAGCCGTCGTGCGAGGAGGACATAGCGCTTGAATATTTTGCCACGTTACAACGATGCATCTCTCTCTATTGAGCTTACTATGTTATTATTACTTTCAACGTAAAACACTGTTACGTCAAAATTGCGGCCTATCTTACGAACCCACGAATTTAGCATAGATTTCACGTTTCGGTGTATCTTTTCCGTGCTCTGGTCAAGGAGAATAAGTTCTCCCTTTACCACACCCGACGAGAAAATACCGAAGACGCAAGCCCGTTTTTGAGTCTAACCTCGCGGAAAATTACTCGGGATAGGGCTGGAGTGCGTTTTGTTCTTGGTTGGGGATAATCACTTCACGAATAATGGGGAGGGACTTGAATGACAATTTCACGCGGAGCAAGATTTCACTTTAATTGGTAATTGAAAATTATACCTACGGTTGTTTGTTACTGTGGTACTTACTGTTGAACGTTGGTTGGGCGTAGATTAGTGTAGTCAGACAGACTAAAAATCGAACGTTAGCGTTGGTGCATATTAATAATTATTTATTGAAATAAACTACATGAGTAGTTGAATGTTGCACGTTCAATATTCCCTATTTTACAAGGGTTAATAATTATAAGTACTGTACTCTTACTCGGTACTACTTGAAACTATACTTTGTGAAAATTAAGCCGTGGTGAAAAATTATCGTTCTGTACTACTTTATTTCCCGGCAAACAGTACTACTTGTTGCCTTGGAAAAATTCTAATTCACTGCCGGCGACTCATTGACTGCCAGGCTAGTGATTAGTCCTCTAGT
Source organism: Cylloceria caligata (assembly GCA_963942595.1). Taxonomy (NCBI): domain Eukaryota; kingdom Metazoa; phylum Arthropoda; class Insecta; order Hymenoptera; family Ichneumonidae; genus Cylloceria; species Cylloceria caligata. Next base: position 59,675,683 of record OZ012706.1, on the reverse strand, counting down.
TGACCCCCCGTTAAACTGTGTTACTTGACTCCCCGTGAAAAAGTGTCGACGGCCGATTTTCGCGGCCTTTTATAGGGCTCCTGAGCGTCGAAAATTCTTGTCGTCAAGCGCGTAAAAGAAGAGAAGGGATAAAACCCTATCCTGATTATAAGAATTTCCCAGTGGTCTATCTCGACCATACACGTATTCATTCCCCTTACTCCGCAGAGTAGCTTCTCGCCATGCAGAGCCATAGATCTATGCAAGTGCATCGGTATGGCGCGCTCTGATTTGTCCGCGCGATGTGCTACACAGAGGACCACGCGATTAGGTGAGGGAACGCGTTTGAAGCGTTTTTCCCCTGAAAATGAGGCGATTTTTACCACCCCGCTTCTTGGCCTACTTTCAATAGAATTTCCTAGTTTAGGTAATATCCTTATGCTCGCTTCTCTGTAGATGTGTCTATGGTAATGGCTTAGTTTTTCAGCGTTTTTACGGAACTTAAATAAATCCTTCACATGAAACCACTAATAATAATTTTGTTACAACTTCTGTAGTTAACTTTGACGTATGCAACCAGATTTCTGCGTTAATCTCTTATTAGTATAAATGGTTTTCGTTGAGTTATGGATTATTCCAAACATCATTGGTTATTCGTTAAATTAGTGATTACTCCAGTTATAGCTAATGAGTTTTCTTAAATAATTTGTTAGTTAGACGTTAGATTTCTTATAGTTAATAAGTTTTCTTAAATGATTTGCTAGTTAGACGATTATTCTCGTACTATAGGAACGAGAGCGAGAGAGAGAGATATAGATTTTACTTGAGAACGACTCGTCTAACTTGGTTACTCGTACATTTTGTTCGTACGCAAGTCGGCTAGATCGCCGTTCAGCCCTAGCGATAAGGCGTTCGTCGTGGCGCAGAGAGTCGCCCCAGCCTCGCTTTCCTGCAGAGGAAGCTCTATTGAAACGCGTTACCGTTTTCCCTCTTTCTCGATTCGTTTTACTTTTAGTATTTAGCTGTAAAACAATCTTAACATTTCATTTTATCCTGTCTATATATGTGTAATGTATTCCATATAAATAACTTGATGGTAAAACAAGTATGTCTATGCATGGAAACGAGAAAGAGAGAGAGAGAGTTCTTCTCTTGGGAACGACTCGCCTAACTTGGTTACTCGTACATTTCGTTCGTAGCCAAGTCGGCTAGATCGCCGTTCAGCCCTAGCGACAAGGCGTTCGTAGTGGCACAGAGAGTCGCCTAGCCTCGCTTTTCTGCAGAGGAAAATTTGTTGAAACATGTTATAGTTTTTCTCTCTTTCTCGCTTAGTCTTACTTATGGGTGTTCAGCTGTAAAATAGTCTTAACATTTCATTTTATCCTATATATATATGTATAACATATTCCATATATATAATTTACTAGTAAAACAAGTAATTTTATACATGAAAACGAGAGAGAGCGAGAGAGTTCTTCTCTTGAGAATGACTCGCCTAGCTTGGTTACTCGTACATTTCGTTTGTACGCAAGTCAGCTAGATCGCTGTTCAGACCTCGCGCAAGGCGTTTTCGTTGCGCGGAGAGTCGGCCAGCCTCGCTTTCCTACAGCAGAAGCTTCATTGCAACTCAATTTTAGTCTCATCTCTTTCTCGTTTTTCTGTCTATTTTTCGCTATTTTACCATAAATTAATCCTAATATTTCCTTTATCCTTTCTATATAGGCATAACATGTTCTATATATTTATGATGGTGTTTTTACTATAAATTCCAATATTTTACGAGAGACGTGTTAATATATAGGCATAACATGTTTTATATCAGGAGTACAAATTGAAAATGCGGGATTTTTTTCTATTTTTGAACGTTTATTCTGAAAAAATGGTAACAAATGAATTATTCAAAGTATTGTCCATCGCTAGCCACAACTTTTTCCCATCTTTCTGGCAATTTACGGATACCGTCGCGAAAAAATTCGGCCGGCTTGGCTGCTATCCAGTCATCGACCCATTTTTGGGCTTCTTCGTAAGAATGGAAGCGCTGGTCAGCTAGGCCATGTGTCATCGATCGGAAAAGGTGGTAATCGGAAGGAGCAATATCTGGGCTATACGGCGGGTGGGGTAAGACTTCCCATTTCAGCGTTTGTAGGTATGTTTTGACCGGCGCTGCAACATGTGGCCGAGCGTTGTCATGTTGCAAAATTACTTTGTCGTGTCTTTGCTCGTATTGTGGCCGTTTTTCTTTGAGTGCGCGGCTCAAACGCATCAATTGAGTTCGGTATAATGCTCCTGTGATGGTTTCGTTCGATTTCAATAGCTCATAATACACCACACCCAGCTGGTCCCACCAAATACAGAGCATGAGCTTGGCGCCGTGAATATTTGGTTTGGCCGTCGATGATGATGCATGGCCGGGGTAACCATATGATTTTTTGCGCTTCGGGTTATCGTAATGGATCCACTTTTCATCACCAGTGACAATGCGATGCAAAAAACCCTTCCGTTTTTGCCGTTCGAGCAGCAGTTCGCATGCAAAAAAACGGCGCTCGACGTCTCTCGGCTTCAGCTCATACGGCACCCAATGTCCTTGCTTTTGGATCATTCCGAGGGCTTTTATACGATGGGAAATGGCTTGTTGTGTCACTCCCAATGAATCTGCGAGCTCTTGTTGAGTTTGACACGAGTCTTCATTGAGTATTGCCTCCAATTCAGCATTCTCAAACTTTTTCACTTGGCCCGGCCGCTCTTTGTCCTCAACGTCAAAATCACCACTTCTAAACCGCACAAACCATCTCTCGCACGTTGAAACCGATGGAACATGACTCGGATAAGCCTCGGAGACCAATCGATGTGCTTCAGCAGCACTTTTCTTCAAATTAAAGAAGTAAATTAAAACTTCCCGCAAATGCTGTTTTGTTGGCACGAAACTCGACATATTGAGAGCTCAAAAAAACTATGAATTTGACACTGCGACAAATTGACACATACTGAAAATTAAAGCTATAAGACGTAGCTTTGACATGAACATAGTCACAGTACTGCCTGATGCGTATAGCGTTAGTAACGCCATCTGTTATCAAACCCGCATTTTCAATTTGTACCCCTGATATATTTATGATGGTATTTTTACTATAAATTCCAATATTTTACGAGAGACATATTAATGTAATCCCAAGAGAAAAGGGGAATTAATCCTGATGTACTGATCTTTCTTCTATTACCCGACTATACTTGGTAAGCTCATTAATTCGATGTGGGTTGTACTCATTTTCGAGTGACAGCCATGGGTAGTTTCCATATGGAAGCAAAATTGTTCTTTTTGCTGCTGATATTTTATCTACAGTATTCGTGTGAACATTTTAATAGTCATAACTCTTTCGTTTAAATCAACAGTTCCTCTGCTTTTGTTAATTGTTCCGCTTAGTTAATAATTGTTCGTGATTTCATCATCTTTGTAAAGAGAGAGAGAGAGAGAGAGAAGATTTCAGGCAAGAGCGAGAAGAAAGGGTGCGGTCGCTTGGTCACGTGATAGCGTTCCCTCCAACCGCTCCCTTATGACCAACAACGCCCCGACGGCGACTAGCCGAACCCCTGGTCCAGGATTGAGGGTAAGGCCGCGCTGAATCATAGATCCATAAATGGCAGTCGATAACCGGGTCTACGCAGTAGATCCCATGGTTTGAAAGTCTGCCTTTTGACCGGGAGTGCCGAAAAATTCCATCTTTACAAGATTAATTCTTCCCGGGAGACGGTCGGTAGGGCCGTATCTTCACCCTGTTCCGATCTCCGTAGCTAAAATCGCTCTCCTCTCCTCTTAAGAAGTTCGAGAATAAAAGAAAAATGTGAGAGGTTACTTTTACTGTAGCGAAACTAAAACAGAAGAACTTTAATGTAATCGAAATAAAAAAAGATAAATGCGACGTTACGTCAGGACGTAACAACACATTAAATTTGTCAACCGTCCTTCTATCCGCCATATCATCCAATATTTCAAAATTTATATTTCCAATTTCTCTGCTTCTGGCTGGTTCCCCTCTAATAAGTTCTTTCAAAGTTTTCCACATTTTTTTAGGGTCGTTCTTATTGCAGTCTATCATATTCTCGTAATATTCTTTTTTCTCTTTCCTTATCAATTTAACTACTGCATTTCTTTCTACTTTAAACTGTTCCCAGTTATCATCCTTTCCCTCATGAATTGCTTCCCTGTAAGCATTATCCATTTTACATACCGCCCTTTTCATCTTATCAGAGTACCATTTTTTACCCTCCCATACGCTTGGAGTCCTAACTACCTTTTTTGGTGCTACCATGTCTAAAGTATCTACTATACTGTCGACAAATATCTTTGCCTTTCGATTTATATCTCCATCTGTCCATTGTCGCACGGAGTTTTTTAACACTGTTGTAAACTCTTTCACGTCAATTTTACTATAGTTCCTGGTATTATATTCTTTTTGTTTACTCTCTGTATTGCTCATTCCTAATACTACTTTTATCCACGCATGGTCTGTTATTTTTGGTTCGTGGTCCACATGCACTTGCACGCTTGTATTTGAAAATACAAGATCAATAATTGTTCGACTATCCTGCGTTATTCTCGTTGGCTTGTTTACATACTGTTTTATCCCTAAGCTCAACATTCTTAATATTAGTTGTTTTTTATAGAACGAGTATCTCCGTTTATTGTTAACTCTTCAGTTATATCCTCTATGAATCTTGTAAATTCCGCATCTGATGCACTCGGTGCACGGTACACCACTATTATAACTCCTTTAGAACACGTATATCTTATTGACTTCTGTTGCTACACTCCAGCAGTTTGACTCACTTTTATTCTTTATGACGTGATTGAAAACCGGATTTTTTCTCCATCCCACGCTGAGCTTACCTTTTCTAAGTAGCTCCTCGTGCCTTACTTCATCTACTTCTAGTATTATTGATCCATTGTCGATTCCTCTTCTGTTTCGCTCCTGTTCTTTTCCCTACATTAATCTTTTCACGATCTTCATGTCCCTTCCTTAGGTTTCCTCTATCCCATTCTGCTTCTTAATTGTGTCAACTAGCTCTTCATCGGTCAATTTAAATTCAACTTCTTCCACATTTACTATTTTTATCTTCGGATTCAGTAACTGCGTTGACTCAGTAACTTAAAAACCCTCTTCCATTTTAACCTGCACTGCAGCCTTCAGTATTTTACTTCCTTCTCCCGATTCATAGCCCAGGATCACAGTTCCATTACTGCCTTTTTTCAGTTTTGTTATTCCCACCGCCATACTCTTTATATCCACCTTCTCGTTTATCTTTCTTTTAGTTTTTTCGCTTTCCTGTTGCACTTTTGGTTTGATGATTATCACCTTTTCCTTTTTTTTTCTTTTACTACATCACTGTAGGTTACCCTTGCGGTGCTGGAACCTTCTCCCTGTATCATTTTTTTCAGTTCCTCTATCTATTGTTTCACATCTCCCATTTCTGCACCAATTATCTCTTGGATCATCTTCTTTATTTCATGCTTGCACTCGTCCTTCATTGCTTTCACTTTTTTTTATAAGCCAGTCTATTTTTGCGTCAACCGCTATCTTCCTCCCATCGCTCCAGTCAATGCCAATCGATCTCTGCTACCACCTGTTGTCGGTGTCACTATCTTCAGAAGTTCATCTTCTGCATTGAATGTATCAAATGGACCCTTGTACTAGCTCACGATTCCTATCCATCATTTTATGCTTATTCACGCACCCTGGGCGGAAAAAAAGTTTCGGGCAAATTTTGCATCGTACTACCTGGCTTTTGATTACTTTTGTGCTAGCGGAGCACCGATACTCGTCGTAGTCGCCCGTATTGTCCATGTTTTGCTGTAGTAGCTGATAAGTTACCGACGCGTACACATGTACATACCAACCTATAACGATATCATAATGGTATGATATAGTTATAGGATAATGGCCGCCCACACCACATTTGTCGAGTGAGAACTTTTGGTGCACGAATATATTGCTAGCACCGTTAATACGATAGCTACCAAGCCATTCGCTAGATCAAAATGTTCACCACACAAAACCGATCACATTGATATAGTTTTCACACTATTATACCACTTCATTCCACTATATAATTATCAGTATTACGGAGCGTCTGACAAAAACGTCTGCTTTGTCTGAGAGAGAGAGAGAGAGAGAGAGAGAGAGAGAGAGAGAGAGAGAGAGAGAGAGAGAGAGACCGAGAGAGAAGGCGTTTTTCGTTGCACGGAGAGTCGTCCAGCATCACTCCTCTGCAAGTATAGGCGTTATTGAAACTCGTTACAGTCTGATCTCTTTCCTATTTCGTCTACTTTTTGACATTTTCATTAATAATAGTCATTTACAATATTAATATCTCATTTATTCTATCTATATGTATAACATATTCTATATATGTTATAACAGCGATCCGCTACTAGAATATAAAACCTTAATACCACCAAACATCCAACCCACAACAACAAACACAGACTACAACTAATGAAGAAAACAATGAAATCACCAAAAAGTGGTTATCAATTAACAATACGAGCAAACACGGGGAAAACGAGCACCCACCGGACCAGGAAAACATAGTAGAACAATAGGTACATACAGGCAATCGCGAGTACCCACCCTAAAGGGCATGGCGGCCATATTAGGCCCCACCTAACTCGAAGACCACCATCAAAACAAACACAGCTCGCAAGTAGCTAGCAAGTAGCTAGCAAGAGGCAGGACAAACAGCAATACCACGCGTTGTATACCGGACCCCAGCGTAGTAGCCCCCGCCTTACGGAAAAACGGGCGGAACCACGCGTAAAACCGAACGTCTTACCATGCAAAGAGAGCACAGTCGACCCTACCCCCCCCCCCCCCCAATCAGCCTTACCGCGCAGACGGCAACGCGATAAGAACGCCACAGTACGGGGAAACGACAAAAGAATTAGTGGAACTCTTGAGATTCCACAAATCTTCACGACAAAACAACAGGGTACCTTCACATGAAGCCTCACCACATACCCCCACTCACGGATAAAACATTAACATTAAAAAAAAAGCATAAAAAAGCCAATACCTCACGAAACTTAATTAACAAATTGAGATCAAGGCAAACCCTACACCGAGAAATACAAAAAAACTAGGATATCATAAAAATCAGTGAGAAACACACAAAAAACTCACAGAGAAGGACAAAATTAGCAATAATTAATTAATTTCGGCAAATAGTCATCAATAAAGCAGACAGACGAATACGCACGAAGTAAGAAAGGACCCACATGGTACCAAATTACAGAAAAACCATGCCTAAACCACAAATACCAGCGATAAAAAGTTTGAACCTCCAGCAGGTAGAAATATAACGTTATCCAACGAAATTCAGCCTCGCTGAAACCTCGTTTCAAACCCTAGGAAGACAAAGGACCGGCTAAATATAGAAATCTACAATATAACGGGACACCTACACGCCACCCCGCACCTCCTTCACCCAATGAATAAGGTGCGACAAACATCACGTGACCTACCATAAAACACCCCCTCGGGGCTCATCGACTAACATATAAAGGGTGGTTAAATTGTAAGGGCCGATGTTGAATGTGAACCACACCTAAACGTCAAGTTTTTTTCTGCATTTCATTTGACATTTCTCAATTTCAGACTAACTCAATTTGAACCATGGAAAGATACACAATCGAGCAACGCGTTAAAGTTATTCAGGCTTATTATGAAAATGGGCGTTCAAATCAAAATGCATATCGTGCACTTCGTGATTTTTTCGGTCAATTTAATCGTCCAAATGTACGTACAATCGGAAAAATCGTGCAAAAATTTGAGCAAACCGGGTCTGTAGGAGATATTAAAACACCAGTGCATGCTCGTACAGCTTGTACTGCAGAAAATATTGCTGCTGTTCGCGATAGTGTGGCTGAAGAGCCGTCCACCTCAACTCGTCGTCGTGCCCAACAATTGCACCTCTCACGCTCGTCGTTGATGAACATTATGCATAAAGACTTGCATTTACACGCTTATAAGGTGCAATTGACTCAAGAACTAAAGCCTCTTGACCATTCCAAACGTCGTCAATGGTCAGAATGGTGGCAAGAAATGGCAACAGTGGATGAACAATTTTCGAAGAAAATCATCTTCAGTGATGAGGTACATTTTCACCTCAGTGGATTCGTCAATAAGCAGAATTGCCGCATTTGGGCGAATCATAATCCAAGAGTGATTGTCGAAAAACCAATGCACCCACAAAGAGTGACTGTTTGGTGCGGTTTATGGGCTGGCGGCATCATCGGGCCGTATTTTTTCCAAAATGAGGCCGGTCAGGCAGTTACTGTGAATGGTGTTCGCTATCGTGAGATGATAACGAACTTTTTATGGCCCGAATTGGAAGATATGGATGTGGGCGATATGTGGTTTCAACAGGACGGTGCCACTTGCCACACAGCTAACGAAACAATGGCTCTTTTGCGCGACAAATTCAATGGCCGTGTTATCTCACGTGGTGGCGATGTCAATTAGCCGCCAAGATCATGTGATTTGACACCGTTGGACTTCTTTCTTTGAGGTTATTTGAAAGAAAAGGTGTACGTCGATAAGCCAGCAACAATTCAAGAGCTAAAGGATGAGATAATTCGGCACATTAACGGCATAGAACCTCAATTATGCCTAAGCGTCATCGAAAATTTGGACCATCGGATGGAGGTGTGCCACCGAGGTCGGGGCGGCCATTTGGCCGATATTTTGTTCCATACATAATTGAACCATACCATATTATCATAATAAAAAGAATTAACAATAATTTCCTAAATAATTTGTGTTTTATTCAAAATCAACATCGGCCCTTAAAATTTAACCACCCTTTATAAACCGCGACAGGACAAGCCTCGAGGATCTTGTTGAAAATCATTCCTCAAGACGAAGTGCTGCCCGACAGCCCACCTAACTTCATATCAATTTTAAATTCAATATGTAAAGAAACAAGTGTTCTTTCGATCAATCGATTCCCCTGCATTGCGCTTGGCCGTCGTTTGACCGAACGAACCAACAACGATAATAACTAACAGTTTGGGAATTAACATGATAGGAACCAGTGTTCTTTTTCTCAACTGATTCCCCTGTATTGCGCTTGGCCGTTGGTTGAGTAAACGAACTAATTAGGATACTCTGTGAGGAAAGGACTCCCCTGCATTGCGCCTTGGCCGCCCCCAATCACAGCGTCAGGGCGCTCTTCCATTAACGTGTCCCCATGCATAGCGCCGTGGCTGCATGTCTTTTGGAGAGTGAAGAAGTTCGTGTGTCGCCAGGCCAAGGGAGTGGTATCCCGACTTTCTGCACCACGCGCACTAGATTCGTAGGGTGTACCTGCGTGGGTGGGACCACGTCAGGGCCAGCACCAACTACTACCTGCCACGTATGGATACCTCGGCTGATCACGACAATTAAGAGACCGAATCGTAAGCCCCTTAATGGCACGAAAAGGTAGCTTAATCGAACGTGAATAAAGGCCTCAGTATCCGGGGTACAGGAAGAGTTAGTTGGTCATAGCTGCGAACCCGGTGTCTTGAGCGAACAGCGAGCTATAGCTAGGGACCCGAACAATAATAAAGACGAGTAAGATAGATAGGTAAATTCACAAACCCTATCTCACGGCACGACACTCGCGATCCTAATTTAAGCTCACCGCGCAAACATCAGCAGGGCGGAGCCTCGAAGGACAGACCACGCGAACGGTTACTCTAAACAATAACATATCAAAATAGCATGTCACCAGCTAAAACGTCCTATGATTATAAAGGGTGTCCCAAAATTAACGCAAGATTTGAATTTGCCGCCATTTGTGCCGTAAAGTGTTGGCAACTCAAAAAAAAAATAATTTGACAGCTGAGAGGTTAGAGTTAGTAAAAATGTAAACAAGATGGTGCCACATGCCATACAGCCCGTGAAACAATTCAATTACTGCATGAGACATTTCCTAGTCGTGTACTCTCTCGTTTCGGTGATCAGAATTGGCCCCCTAGATTTTGTGATTTAACACCATTAGATTTCTTTTTATGGGGTCATTTGAAGTCAAAGGTCTATCCCAACAAGCCAATGACCCCATAAAAAGAAATCTAATGGTGTTAAATCACAAGATCTAGGGGGCCAATTCTGATCACCGAAACGAGAGAGTACACGACTAGGAAATGTCTCATGCAATAATTGAATCGTTTCACGGGCTGTATGGCATGTGGCACCATCTTGTTTATATTTTTACTAACCCTAACCTCTCAGCTGTCAAATTATTATTTTTTTGGGGTTGCCAACACTTTACCGCCCAAATGGCGGCAAATTCAAATCTTGCCTTAATTTTCGGACACCCTTTACAAGGCCGACCGCTACGTCTAACGAACGTACCAAGGAACACCCCGTATGAGGACAGGCAGTAAGCACCGAACAGGCCCCACCCTTGTAAAATCAAATAGAGACGCGCAGGCAACCAATACAGCAATGGCAATAGAGCTCCGCACAGACGATATCCTGAAAACACACAAATATTCGCTCAAAACCTAAAAAGTCCGCATGTGTATTTTAAGAAAATCGCGTAACAGCAAAAGCGCGATAACCCAAATAGAAAAATTCAGTGTTAAGCTCCGTATAGGCGATACCTCATCGCCATACGAATAATCGAGTCACAATCCAAAATAATCGGAAATAATTCCGCATATGTAGTTTTTGAAAATCGCGTAAGAACAAAGCGCGACAATCCAAATAGAAAAATTGAGTGTAAAGCTCCGTATAGGCGATATCACATCGCCATACGAATAATCGAGTCATCACCCGGAAACAACCGGAAATAAATCCGCATATGTAATTTAAGATCTCGCGTAAAAGCTAACGCGATAAAGCCTAAAAGAGAAATTGAGTGTTAAGCTCCGTATGGCCGATATCTCATCGCCATACGAATAATAGCGTCAAAACCCGAGATAACGGAAACAATTCCGCATATGTAATTTTAAGATAGATCACGAACGCGACTGAAGGTCAGAAACCATACGAACGATACTAGATCGTTCTACTCGACCCCAAAACTTCCGTTCCATCCTCCTCACAAACATAACAAAACAGTCAGTGCCTTACGCACAACCGAAATAGAGAATTACCCTATAAATACAAAGACCAATGATGAAAGGGTAACAAACCGCATGTCCACCACGGACATATGCGAATCAACAAACCCAAACTGAGGTCTCACAACAAAAACCATAAAAAGAAAATATAACAATACAATCAAGCACACACTTATAAAACAATAGAAACAACTCAGCCCATCCAGCGCAGAGCCCGAACCTGTTTTGAGCTACAATCCTATCCCGATGGTCTAGGAAAAACTGCGCTCGAAATAAAATTAAAAACCTACGCGATTTTACCGCGGCCGCTAAGCTGACGCGCATAAAAGGGATGAAATAAAGTTCATATGTAACATCAAGAATCGTGAAACGTTTCAATGTATATTTTGTAGTTTTGCTGCATATTCCAATTTCTTACGAGAGACTTATGAATAAAATTTCAGAAGAAACGGAGATTAATCATTTTATACCGATCTTTCTTCTATTACCCGGTCATAGCTGGAAATACCATTAGTTCAATATTGGTCGTAATCATATTCAAGTAACAGCTGTGAGTGATTTCCATATATAAGCATAATTGTTCTTTTTGCTGCCGATAATTGACATGAGCTATTCGTGTGAACATTTTAGTGGTGATAAGCTTTTCGATTAAATCAATAGTACCTCGACTTTAGTTAATTGTTTTGCTGAGATAATAGCTGTTCATAAAGTTATTATCTTTGCAAAGAGGGAGATAGAGAGACCGAAGATTTCAGGAAAAAGCAAGAAGAAAGAGTGTGGCTACTTAGTCACGTGACAGCATCCATGCTGACTTCTGTTACGTCAAACCCGCGCGGTGTTTTTACAAAAACCGACAAATTTAAGACGTGTGAGGCATTTCGGCGTGAGTTTTCCGTACTTTGATCAAGGAGAATGAATTCTCCCTTTACCACACCTGACAAGAAACACCGAAGACGCAAGCCCCCCTTTGAGTCTAACCTTTCGGAAAATAAACTAAATTGATAAATTAACCCGCGGAGGAAGTGATTTTAGGGGGAAAGGAAAATGGTACGTTACTTTCACTTGGGAAAAAACTTACGGAAATATCAGATAAAATAAATTAGAAAAATTGCGTTGGTACTTACGTTTGGTTTCCTGGTGAAGTTGTTTCGCCGGTAACCGATACGTTGAAGGGAAAATTAATGGCAACCGTTTGTAAAAATAAAAACCGTTACACTCGATGATTCCTGAAGCTGTTAGGATTTATTCAAATAACCGAATAAGTGATACACGTACGTTCGCTATTAACGTACGCAAGCGATCGGTATTTTTCGAAACAATACACTTAACGCGATACTTATGGTTCGATAAAACAGGAAATAAACAGTGTGGACTTGTACAAAAACGGCAGAAAACAATTTAATTCAATTTCTTCTAAACTTTAGATAAATCCTGTATGATTAAAACTGAGAAAAAATAAATTCGAACTGAATTTAGACTGTTCGACCGTTTTTATTTTCAGTACTCACTCTGGACTTTAGCTGACTCTACAGGGTGGGATTCCTCCGCGGTAATTATCGCCAACTGACTGTCTACTGATTGCCCGGCGACTAACTATGTCACTCACTATCGACTGCTGACTGCATTATGAACTATAACTGAACTATCTTTTTCGGGCATTTTCCCGTCCTTATATAGGTCCTGGAGGGCTTAATTTTCTATGCGGGGGATTCTTGGAATTACAATAGAACTCGGACTTTGGACTTTATCGACGATCCATTTTTCTTCTAGCCGTGAAGTCGTCGTCGTTCGATTCTTTTCCTGAGTTGCATGCGAGACGATACCACATGTCGCGAAGTAGTTGAAGGATTATCCCTTGCTTCGGTGGCACGCGTCGAGATAGAAAGTGAGAAAGAGAAAGAGAGAGAGAGAGAGAGAGAGAGAGAGAGAGAGTTTCGGGCCACGCTGCGCTGTAGATCAGAGTCGCTTCCGCTGTCCCTTTTATGACTAATACCGAATATAGTTCTTCGATAATGTTAAACTTATTTTAATTCTTAATAGCATGTAACGTAAATGGGCATATATAACTATGTTGAGAATCCGTCCGATGTAGTTTGACAGATCTGCGAATGTATTGATAAAAACATGAAACCTCACTCGAGACAAGGGGAAAGTAAACAAGACTAAGTAGTTGTTATGTTGAGGAAGCGGTTTATTTTACCTTCCAAAATGGTATATACAAAATACCATTTATGTGTAATTTAGTGTTCGAGAATTCAGTATGATGGAGAGAAAGTGGACTGTAATATAGAAGGTTGAATAAAAACGCAGTACACTGATGTTAATTGTAATAGTGTTGTACCCCGAACTAATTTTTTGTACATTACTTCGGCATTGTCCTCCTTTTCGTGAGAACCGCTCACCAAAGTAGATCAATGTGCAAACGTAAGCATCGAGCTGCCCGCAATGACTGCAATGAGCTCGAGCTTGGAATTTGCAAGCAAAGATTATTATGAAATCCATTCGACACTCGATTTTGGTCAATGCGGCAAATTAACTACTTTGCCGAAATCAGTCTAAAGTTCAACATCAACCTGAACGGTTGATCGCGGGTCGGATTCGCCCGAAATATTAAATTCAAACAGTAGATTTAGACGCGAGAGATTGGTTCCTCGTACGGGCTCGTAACGACATTTTATTGTATTAAACTCTTTTTACTTTCAAATAGACAACGGGAAGTAGCCGTTGCATATAATAAACATTTCCATTTTTTATACAATTTCACGTCTACACGAATTACTCGAGTTTCTACTCCTAATCGGCAAACGACCCCAAAATAATAACTTTTTAATATTATACCGATTACCGAGTTATCCAATAACGCGGTACCGGCATATCAATAGCATTTATTGCTCCACCTGTCATCTGCGGCAGACACAAATACAAATAAACAAGTAAAATAGCAAATAATATATTAAAATGAGCACAAATAGATAGAAAAATATAAGAATGAAATGTGGTGAGCTTTTACCACACACGATTATATTAATCGTGTGTAATCGTTGAGAAGATCTGTCACGACCGGGCCTCGCTGTAAAGCTGACGCCGGGTAAATGACAAGATGAGCCAAATGTTGATGTACTGGTGTGCCGACGTCGATATATCACTGCTGATGTGATGGCTGAGTTGTAGGGACTGTAGGTCAGCCGAGTTGAACGATGAGAACTTTAATTAAGATGCACAGAACTTTGATGAGCACAAACGAACACGGTGACGGTGTAAACCGTGCAAGAGCAAAACGCAAGATGGCTGCGTTATATGAAGCAGTCGTTGTCAAACCCAGCAGTCGTAAAGCGCTTGCGCGCAGCGACCTGTTGCTCGGCACGCAGACCTAGTGCGAGATTTACAGCTTCTGCGTGGTGCTGCCGCTGAGTGGCAGCAGCAAGCAGTTGCCCATGCTAGCCTGCAGTGCGCAGTCTAGCTACGCGTAGCAGAATGCTCAAGCATTCTCAAACATTCCGCCCGCCATCAGTAATGTGGTTGCTGATTCTCCTCAACGTGATGTTCTGCTGAGGGAACTGGCAGCACTGCAAACTTGGCAATGGGCCGTGGGAGCGTCACCGTAGCTATCTTAATGGCCACCACTCTTGTGAGCTCGTTACTGCTAGGATGCAGTGCAATCACTCGAGCAAGTGGTCACTTACACGGTGGAAAGCGTTCATCCGTAAGCAAAACAAGTAAGCCGGTCTGGATGTTGTTGTTAGGGTGGTGCCATTTCGGAATTGCTTATTGACGCTAGAGATAATGAGCAGACCACTGAGCCCAGAAACTTTGAAATTTCTGCTCTATGAGCTGCCATCGAGAGAGCCTTGCGATCGCCAGATCCTTCAGAGATGGTTCTGGGATAGTGGTAAGTGCGCTGCCAATGAGAAAATGCCCTGGTGTTAGAGCTGACACATCTTCAGGATCGTCGCTGAGAGGTTCCCAAGGCCTTGAGTTGAGAACAGCCTCAATTTGAGTCAGCAGTGTCGCCAACTCCTCGTAGGTTAGGACTGTTTCACCCACCGTCCGACGGAGGTGATGCTTCACCGACTTCACTGCTGCTTCCCATTTGCCACCCATGTGGGGTGCTGCTGGAGGGTTAAACCGCCATTGTACACGATCCTGTGTGAAAGCATTTGCAACGATGAGATGTTCAGATGAGTATGATGAGAATAGTTGTTGCAGCTCTTAGCTGGCTCCGACGAAATTCGTACTGAGTAATCTGAGCTGAGAGCGCGAAGTATTCCTCGTCGGGCCGAGAAGCGCAGAAAAGCAGCGAGGAATGCGTCGGTTGATTAGTCAGTGACGACTTCCAGATGTAACGCCGTCGTGGCCATGCACACAAAGACACAAATCCAGCCTTTGTGTGTTTTAGCCCTTCGCCCTCTCCATGTCTTGAGTGTGAGCGGACCTGCGTGGTCAACTCCAGTCTTCGTGAACGGCTGTGCAGGTGTGACTCGAGAGAGAGGTAGTTGACCCATTAGTTGTTGAGCACGGATCACTCTCTGCCGAGCACACACTACACAGCGCAAGATGTGAGCCTTGACTGGTCCCCCCCCAATGATCCAGTGAGCTTGTCGAACTTGCGCTAAAGTGAGCTGAGTACCGCCGTGAAACGTGCGCTTATGATCTTGGTTAATGATGAGTGATGTGAGACAAGACTGACGAGGCAAAATTGCTGGATGACACGCTTCACAGTTGAGTGCTGATTGTTTGAACCGTCCTCCCACCCTGATTACGCCTTATTGATCGAGGTAGGCTGTGAGCCTTCTGAAAGGATGAGAGGTTGGTCGCAGCATTCCAGATGACATCACTTTGAGCTCGTGCGAGAAGTAAGCTGCCTGGGTTGCCTTGACCCAAAAAAAACCTTCGATTCGTCGATCTCACGTGCTGAGATGAGTGTGACTGGTGTTGAGCCAGGTATCCTCTTGAACTGTGCTATCACTCTCGAGCAGAGAGCTATGAGCCGATACAATTTGTTGAGCTGGCGAATACCTGTGCACCAGATCAATCGATTGAGTCATGGTGGCCCCGTTCACCACAATGAATGAGCTCTGAGCTGTTCTGTAGTTGTGCCTCTAGAGGCAGAGTCCCCCAGATTGGCAATCTCAGGAACATGTTGCCACTGAGCGCGCTTCGTAAGATCTTGTATTTGAGTGACTCGGTTCCTAACGTAATCCTTCCAGCGCGACGGATGAACTTAGATCCACATGAGCGTGACGGATGAATCCGTCCACAGATGAGTCGATTCAATGTTCAATTTGAGTGTGGCTTGAACACTTGAGATGAGCTTGGCTAAAAACAGCGCCGCTGTGAGCTCCAACCAGGGTATGGTGAGCTTTTGAGTGGTGCAACCTTAGTTTTTGAGCATACCAGTGACGTCACTTTTGTTGCAGACGGTGAGATGACAGTGATGTATATCACTGCCGACATAGCTAGCTGAGAGGTGTCTGTGAAACCATGTACTTCCACTGTTGAGCTGCTCTAAGAGTTGAACTAACGAGAGATTGAAATCGTGGCCAAGGAATTGTGATCCTCTCTGATTGCTAGCCACCTTGATAAGATCTGGGATAGCAGTGGATCATCCCTTGTGAGCTGGAGTAGCCAAAGCTCCTGCATAAGCATTTTGGCACGTATCATGATTGGTGAGATGAACTCGAGTGGATCAAATATCTGAGCCACTTCAGATAGGATGAGTGGCTTGTTTAAGTTTGCAGGTGCTAAGCCCGAGTATTTTGATTGAGCAGTCGTCTAATATAATTTCTACGCAAGATGATTCGGTAGCAGCGATACTGGCCAGTATGTCCGAGTCGGTTGCGTGCCTCTTGGCAAGCGAGAATCCGCCCGCCATGCACAACTCCTTTAGCTATTGAGCAGCAGGTTGGCACCAGTGTGCATGATGTCGTTTAAGGAGAACCCAGATGATGCCGCACTTAAGCCGCTGAACACCACTCTCAATTTTGTAGTGGTACTCGCTGGCCTGAGAACTCCATGATGCGGCAGATAATGATGCACTGCACTTGATGGTAATGTTGGCGCCTTCTCTATATGACCGAGCTTCTCGTATTCTACCATGAGTTGATAATAAAGTTGTTTGGATTCGTCATCCCTCGAGTGTCGTTTTAAACTCGAGACAGACAGTGATGAGCAGTCGAGAATGAAATCCGCAAGAGCGTTGCCGGTGATTCGAGCGGGATCCTGACGATGTACTTCCCTGATGAGTCATGCCTATGCGTCGACTTGAAGTGATCCTCACACTCCTGTTCTTAAGGTATGAGCGAGCTGTCAGTGTTGGTTGGTAATTCTTCTTGGACCCAGAACTTCGTGAGAACTTCTTGCAGAGCTTGTTCCTTCTGTTGAAGGTGAGCATGATGAGATGAACTGACAAGCAGTTGGGCTGAATTAATTGGTCCAAGCACCAGCTATCCGAACACCGACAGCTGAGCAACCGGCATTGACGGTGAGCTCCTGATGATATTAGGCTTGATGATCTGCCCATAAACATCAGCTCCGATGATGATGTCGATTTACCGAGGGCGTAGAAATTTTGAGTCTGCCGATTTGAGCTTGTTGATGTGAGGCCACGTCTGAGTTGGTACTTCCACAGATGGTAATATTACCGTTAAAGTTTTGAGGATGTGAGCATTCATGGTGACAATGTGGGCTGTGTGCTGAGAATGAAGAGTGAGCTGAGTGAAGCCGCGTGTTTGAGCTGATCTCTTGCCACCAATACCAAAGATCGGAATGGATGCGCGGTGCGGGTTAGTTTAAGCTGTGTACAGAGGCTTCCTGCCACGAAAGATAATTTCGATCCTGGATCTATGAGCAGCCGAACTTGATGGGTAGAAATTGTTGTTTTAATTAGTGCTAAAGCAGTTGCGAGAAGTGATGAGCTGACTTTGTTAAGCAGTTCTGAATTTTGGACGACTGCACCTCCCTCTCAATGAGCTGCCGGTTAAGCAGACGTACCAGATGTTAATCGCCTTAAGCTTGTTTGATGAATTGACAGTGGTACTGACAATTGCAGCGATACTTCAACCAGATGACCATTGACTTGATTAACTCTAAGCGTTTTAAGCTGCTGAGGCAGAAGCTGATGTTTCGACTGCTGAAAGTAGTTGCATTATTGTAATTGCATTATTTCTAGATGTTGAAGCGCTATCCAAAATCCTTGTTTGAGTTGACCAAGTGCGAGCCGTGTGCTCCAGGTGTGCTATGCTTCCTCTTGTTACAGAAGGTTGGCGAAGTACACATGTCCATTGTGAATACAAAATTATTGATGAGCAACACTCATTCATGTATGTTGACTTAAGTAAGTTTCTTTCAATTGAATTCTCAATCTCGGAACTAGATTAAATTAAAATAGATATTTAAAATGAATCGTTTGCATTTAATTTCTTAAACAACGGCAGCAGAGTTTCACCGTTTAACAACTACTAGGAAAACCTGGATTTGCTGGTCTTCAGTTATTAAACTTTACCGAGAAAGAAAAAGGTTGACTACTGCATAAAAACCCTATTAAGAGATCTTCCGAACAGAAATGCTGATATTCGGACCTGATTTATTTCCGAGTATTTTAAACAATTGAATTGAATTGAATTGAATTGAATTAAATTGAATTGAAATGTAATTGAATTAATTGAATTGAACTAATTGAATTAAATAAATAAATACTCCACAAAGCAGTATGGTGTCTTATGAAGAAGATGTTGGACTGCATCGAGCTGACAGATGCACAGAACTGGTGGTGCGGAGCTGTGATGGCCTGGCTGCGAGTGCTTACGTATTTCATTCGCACTAAACTCTTCAGAAATATTTGAGTCAGGCACGAATCTCTCTCAATTTTCTGATGGCTTCAATGCAGCTAAGCTGACATTGCGCCTTGGCGACGAGCTTGATCGGCAGTCGAGCAGGTGAGCTTGAGCGAGGACTTGCATAGGATGTTTGGTCGATAGTAAGTGGTGGCACCAGCAACTTCTTTGCGGAAGCCTGCTCGATTCCATCACCGTCTTGAGTTGGCTTTGATTTATCTGCCATGATACTACGAGAGAGGTACTAATTAGATTTGAGCAAATTTAATACTTTTGGCAATAGGCGATACGCTTTAAGCACCAACAAGTATAATAGAGAGGAAAAAGTAAATAAAAACTCCGCAGAGCTGTACGATAACCAAACCGATGCAGATGTCGAACTGCTACGAGCCAGTCTATGTGCAGAGTCGATACTGCGGAGCTAGGCTAGTAGGCTCCGCTGTGAGTGCTAGTGCTCGTTGAGCTGTCGGATCGTCCTTCTACGAGGTGAGCTGGTGGAACGTATTCCTAGTGGGTGCGCTGGCTAAATATGCGTCTACGCACTTGACGTTAGAGCACGATGCTGGTGGTACTGATATCCGGTTCGAAGGACCAAATGTTCGAGAATTCAGATGGTAGAGTAAAGTGGACTGTAAAGAATTCGCAGGTGAATTAATAATCAGTACACAAGTGTTAATTACAATAGTAGTCGTAGAGCGCTTGCGCGCAGCGACCTGTTGCTCGGCACGCCGACCTAGTGCGAGATTTACAGCTTCTGCGTGGTGCTGCCGCTGAGTGGCAAGGCCGCTCGAGACAGAGAGCGACCCAACGGCGGAGCTAACGGTGGGTACACCGAGCGAAGAAACTGCGGACAGAGCATCGCAAAGGCCCGCTGAGGAAACGAGGCACGGCGGGGCCTGTAGCCCACGAACTTCCAGCAGCGCGGACGAAGACAGCCTTATAAAAGAGTATAGCGACTGCCGCAGTGGCGTAGCCACTCCTTCTGCCGATGACCGCCAGAAAATAATTAGAGAATACCACGACACCCTCATAGGAGGGCATCAGGATATACGGCATACGTTACATCGGATTCGGACCAAATACGACTGGCGCGGCCTGAGAAGAGATTTAGAAAATTATAAATCGTCCTGTGAATCCTGCCAAATGTATAAAATCAGGAAAAAGGAACAAGTGCCGATGGTGGTAACGGACACCCCATCAAGGTCATTTGAAAAAGTTGCGGTCGACATCGTCTGACCGCTACCGGAAAGCGCTTCCGGGAAAAGATACATACTCACGTTCCAGGACTCGCTTACAAAATACAGTGCAGCGATATCACTGCCGAACCAAAAGGCCTCGACAGTAGCAAAGGCGCTCGTTGAAGGATTGATCTGCCGGCACGGAACGCCGGAAATAATATTATCAGATCAGGGTACGAACTTCCTCAGCTCAACCTTCAAGGAAATGTGTCGACTGCTGCGAATCAAGAAAATACAAACGACAGCCTACCATCCGGAATCAAATGGCGCATTAGAAAGATCGCATCGCACCCTCGCTGAGTACCTAAAAAATTTCATAGACGAGGATCAAGGAAATTGGGACGAGTGGCTGCCGTATGCGATGTTCACATACAACACCACTCCACATACGGGGACTGGACTCTCTCCCCATGTATTGGTGTACGGAGACGAGGCTGAATTGCCGACCGCCGTGAAACAGGAGCCCCGCAGCACCTATGCCTACGATGATTACGTTCACGAGTTACGCGAGCGATTACGCGCCGCATGGACAATAGCACATGACAACCTGAAAGTCGCGAAATGACGGTCAAAGAATACGTATGACCACGGTGCACAGGTGCAGGAGTACCGCGTTGGCGAACGCGTACTCCTCCGTGACGAGACGGTGCGCAGGGGGCGGTCAGCCAAGCTGACCCCGAAGTGGACGGGACCTCACAAAATAGTAGAGAAGAGGCCCCCCCGTCAATTACGTCGTCCGAAGGGGACGAAAAACTCAGGCGGTGCATGCAAACCGCCTGAAGCTTTTTATCGAGCACTAATAGATCAGGAATATATGAAATTATAAAAAATTACCTATAGCTAATTAACAGATAAATTAAAGCTAAGATTGAAGAACCCCTCAGGGCGTAAGGTGGAAACTTCAATAAACCAAGCAGAGTAGGTAATAACGCTATATACCAGGTGTATGCATAAGTTTTTTCCGGTTTTTTGGTAAAAAAAACACGTAATTTTCAAAGGAAATTAATTTTTGTTTTATTCAAAATATTGGCCATCGGCTTCTACACATTTCGCCCATCTTTCAGGTAACTTATGAATACCATGCCAGATAAACTGCTTGTCTTTTGCGGCAAACCATTCGTCGAGCCATTTTCCAACTTCCTCGAAATTGCTGAAGTGCTGCTCTGGGAGCGCGTGCCCCATTGATGCGAAGAGGTGATAGTCAGATGGCGTCAGGTCTGGAGAATACGGCGGATGCGGAAGGATGTCCCATCCAAGCGATTTCAAGGTGTCTTTCACTGCTTTTGCTGTGTGAGATGGCGCATTGTCGTGTAACAAAATCACTTTGCCATGTCTGCTGGCCCATTCCGGTCGTCTTTCGATTAATGCGTGGTTTAAATTAATAATTTGTTAGCGATAGCGTTGTGTAGTAACGGTTTCGCCGGGCTTCAAGAGTTCATAATACACAATACCGCTCTGGTCCCACCAGACACAGAGCATGGTCTTCTTGCCGAAGCGATTTGGCCTTGGTGTTGAAGAACCGACTTCGCCAGGTGAAAGCCACGATTTTTTCCGCTTCGGGTTTTCAAAATAAATCCATTTTTCGTCACCCGTCACTATTCGATGCAAAAATGATTTCCTTTCGTGGCGTTGAAGCAGCACTTCACAAGTGACTTTGCGATTTTCTATTTGACGTTCATTCAAATCGTGTGGGACCCATTTACCGAGTTTATTGATCTTCCCCATTACTCGTAAACGTCTGCTGATTGTTTCTTGTGACACATGTAATGCTTCTGCTAATTGCCGTTGAGTTTGAATTGGGTCATCATCCAATAACTCCTGCAATTGCTCGTCTTCGCATTTTTGTGGTCTACCAGAGCGCTCACTGTCTTTCACATTGAAATCACCACTTTTAAATTGTCGAAACCATGTCTCACATGTTCTAATCGATGGAGCGTGTTCACCATATGTTTCTACCAGCAAACGTTGACTTTCAGCAGCCTTTCTCTTTTGATTAAATAAGAAAAACAATGCGTGCCGCAAATGTTCTTTTTCAGGCACAAAACTCGACATGATAACTGAACGATAAAACAAAGACGCTAGTTTTTGGCGGACTTAACTTGTGTGTGTTTGTAGGTTAATGTCAGACGAACAAAATGACGTATGTGTCAAATTAATACGCTGCGTACTTTTCGCTGGCTCCATCTCTCAGTTAAACCGTAAAAAACTTATGCATACACCTGGTAATTGAGACAAACGAAAATTTTTTCGATTAAGCATATAATGGTCGACGGCCTTGGAAGCATAATGAAGGCCATCACGGGAAACATGGACGCCACCGACGCGCGGGAGCTCCATGAAGAGATAACGCACCTTAAGGCATCTCACCAGACCCTGAAGGAAGGGCTGAAGAAACAAATACAGGTCATAAAAACCACTCTCAGCCTGTTTGAGAATCCGTCCGGTGTAACTTGACTGATCTGTGAAGATATTGAAAAAGAATGAAGCCTCACTCGATACAAGAGGGAAAATAAACCAGACACAGATATGTTATATTGAGGAAGTGGTTTATTCTACCTTCCAAAAATATTGTAGAAATACAATTTAAATACGAAATGCGTGGACACTACAAGTGAAAATTAATACCAAAATAATTTAATTTAGAAAAGCAGTGACAATATAAATTTAAAAAAAAAAACACAAATTATAAAAATAAATAAACAAATTGAATTTTGAATATTAGAATTGTAACGTGGCCAAATATGTGGGCCGCGTCCTCCTCGCTCGACGACTACCCAACCGATCACACAGGGCTGTAGGGATAATTTTTGTATTTTATCTATTCTTTATTTTATTTTGTTTTTCTTGTTGTATTTTTTTTTATATACATCTAATGCGATTGATGCGACCGAGGGGTGGAGGGGGAGTACGAAGTGGAGGAGAGCTAGGCAACAATCGGAAACCTCGGACGGATATCATACGTCTTTCTTGGTCGGGATATGCCATTGTCCCGATGACGCACCGAATACTATGCGGCCTACTACCTTTGGCTGCTGTCGATTTACAGAAATCGAGATATTTCCGAGGGTTACCTGCTGAGCAACGCAACGTTGGTATTGTTTGCGGCCAAGTCATACATCATCCCGCCGAGGCGCTAGTCGCAGTCATCCTGCGACACTTGTTCCCCCAATTAACCAAGTTTGGCGGGTTAAGTGGGGATCATAGTTGACGGGCACGCGTGCCGAACGGACTTCGAGGCTTTTTCCCGGTGATCCTCGAGCGCGCAAGGACGTAGCACTCTCTTTCTCTCTGTCCCGCTCTACTATCGAAGGAAAATATCGGCTCTCCATTGGGCTATTGTTTCAAAGGATTTATTTGCGAGTCGTTGGTGAACCGAAGGACCTGTTGGAACTATCATACCGAGGCAGTCGTTGGAGGTTACCAAGGACTTGCAATAAGCATCGCAGCGCTATCGTCCCGGTGAGCTCTCCTCCTATCTGCGGTCTTTCGCTACTATTTTATTATTTTATCGTTTCATTTGATTATTCAAAATTTATTCGAGCTTGGTCATCCCTGCGGCCCTAGTACACCGTGTGCAAAGTAATAATTTGTATTGGGTAGCGCGGCATTTAGAAAGAATAAACTCGGGACCGTAGGACGGGTGGAAACCAGGGGAAAGTTATTAAATTAATTAATTGCGTTTTTTTTAATTAAATCGTGCGCGCGTTAGCCCGTTATCCCAGAGTGGTTTGAATTTGTTAGTTGGTGGTGTGGGATCTGAACGGAATGGACCGCGTCACGTATTTTAACGAATTATGGGTTTTAGAGGTACATGATTTTGTTTGAGTTTTGTTTCGTTCGGGCTCAAAGGTCGTGCGCGCGTTAGTACGTCGTCCCGTTGTATGCTTGGTGTGTGGGACTAGCGCGTTATAGACCGCGTCGCGTATCGAATAGACCTATTGGCGTTTCTCTATTTTATTTATCGTTTTATTCGTTGTTTTATTTACCGATCTATTGATTTATTTATCTATTTATTTATTTAGTTCTTTATTTACATAGTTATTCATTTATTTATATTCTTATTTATTTATTCATTTATTGGTTTATTTAGATTCATTTGTCTATTTCTATTGATTGATTCCTATTTGGATTTACTTATATTTTATAGTTATTCGGAAACCGTTACTTCGGTTTTAATATTTGAGCCTACTGACGGACGAGTATCTTCTAAATTATTATTTTCGTTATCATTGTGTTCCTCAGCTATTATTTAATTGTTGGCTGTTATTTATTAGTTTATTTATATTTTATGGACCGCTGAAAATCTCTGCGGTTCTGCTTTTACACGGCCTCTAGATTTCGAACTTGTAATAGCAAGCCGTGGGTAGCCTGGCGTGCGTGACCTCCCGACGTCCCGTTGTTTTGGTTTTGTTGTAGCGCGGGATATGCCATATCGCGGACCGAGTACAGAGACTATTGTTGTGTCGCGGAATATTCCTCTAACGTATTCTCAGGAATATTCCTTAACGGACACAGTTAGAGATGGAATTCTGAAAGATAGCTGTCATACAAGACGGGATGCGAAGTAGACGCCAACGCAGCATGAAGCGACTCGCGAGGCAATCTACGATAGGCTAAAGCTAAAGCTGCCAACTAAGGGATTTTAGCAAACGCAGTTGCTAACTGCTTCAGTAAAAGCAGAATTAATTTCGACTTAACAGAGAACGGTTGGTTCCTCGTTCAATACTCGAAACAACGCATTATTGTACTTCTTACTTTGATATATAAATAGGCAACGGAAAGCTACCGTTGCTTATAATAAATACTTCCTTTTATATAAATTCGCGTCTCCATCTTTTACTCGAGTTCCACCTCCTTATCGGCAAACTATCCCAAAAAATAATAACTTTTAATATTATACCGACTACCGAATAATCCAATTACTCGGTACCGGCATAACATTTGGTGGCAGCGGTGGGATATGCCGAAGTTAAGTGATTCGTGATTTATTAGGACAAAAGTGTTTTGGACAAAGTTGAGAATACTCTGAAGTGACGACTACGACGCGTGCAAGGACACCAGTGTAGTTCGTGAAAACCCGACTAATCTAACGCGAAGACACAAAGTGAACGTCGGTGCGGGGTGACGTATCGGTCAACCGGTTAAAGTCCCGATTGACGGTGTCACGTCAAGTCGCGGAAAACCGCACAAAGTGTGCAGCCGAGTACGCAAAGCAGCTACTCGAGAAGAAGCCGTCGCGCAACCGTTGACGACGCACTAAGAACGAACCCAGGAACCAACGAAGAAACGGGTCAACGGCGTCAAGGAAGGCGCCAAGGACCATCGACAGAGAGGAGCCGCAGGACATCAAGTCGGCAACGCGCCGGAACAACACCATGGAAAGGACCGTCTACCAGATCATCTTTCTGTAAGTGGCGGTTACTTTATACTCATACATAGCCAATAAACCGAAGCCTGACAGAAAAAAAAAAAAAAAAAAAAAAACATTTTTAGAAAATTTGGAGAAAATATCTCTTGAAATTTTGTGAGCATATTTTAGAGTTTTGTTCACCGCAAAATTAGCAACATGCCGATATTTAGGGGAGCGAAACCGAAACGTAGAGTCAATTCATTAGGAATTGCGACTCCCGGCGAAGGGGCAGACTCCACAGCTGGATTAGCTGCCGCCGTAGGGGAAATAGTATACGAAGCGCGCAGGGCGTTAACAGAGCTCTCGCCGCCGGGACGAATCCCCACCGATAGGCAAGAAGCCGTCGCAGGCCGACTGGACGCCGAGTTCGGCGTAAACCCTCTCAGGGGCACGGCATTTCGCGATAACAATAGTATAGGTAGCGACGACGTGTGTAATATGGCTACTGGCGAACGAACGCCTGAACACCTAGATGAGGACATGGATGAGCGGGAACTCGGAAGCTTGCAAACGATAGATCGCGTAGGTTTCCCGTCAGCTACCGGTACGACGGCACGATCGGTGACTTCGAGAGTACAAGATCGTTTAGAGGCGATCGACCGGAGCCACCGTGATTTGGTAAGACCTCGACGGCAGTGCGAAAGGCTGCAGCGCGAGCACGAGCAAAGTCGACGCGAACTCGATCGCGAACTCCAGGGGGTTGAAACACCGTCAGCAAGACGAAACTTGGCGAGCACGCTCAACGAGGTAGGTGCAGACGAATACGAACTAATCCACTCCTTACGAGAGCAAATTGCCGAGCTCCAGCGACGGCTAGGAGGAGCGGGGATGGAGGACATCCCGCCCCCCGCGCTGCCCCCGAGACGCACGCGATTCGAGGAGACGCAGAGGCCCTCAAACATGTTCAGCCTCAGTCTCGGAATAAAAATGGTAAAAACATTCGACGGCAAAGATTCGAAGGCATTGCCTCTCTTCTGAAAGTCCTGCGAGACGATATTCCGCAGGGTAACAGAGGAGGAGCATGACACTCTCCTCGAGTTGATCGTTATGAGTAAGCTAGAGGGTGCAGCAGCAAGACAACTGCAGCACAAAACCATCAGCACCATGGCGCAACTCAGGAGCGAGTTGGAAGCGTTGTACGGACAACGGAAGTCCCTGGCCGCGCTGCAAATGGAGTTCAGCTCCCTCCGGCAGAGACAGAACGAGGACATCGCCGCCTACGCGGCACGGACGGAGCGGATCACGGTAGACATCGCCGAAATACTCTGCGAGCCGTTGCAAACAGAGGATCAAAAGATCACCGTCGAGAGCGTCACACGACGAAGCGCACATGCCAACTTCGAAAACGGCCTGCACGGCCAGGTGCAAGTGCTGGTGCGTGCTAGAAATTACCAAACGCTGCATGACTCTGTGGCAGGGGCCATAGAGATAACCAACATGGTACAGCCAAAGGGAGGGGTAGGTGGAGTATAAAGCCACCCCAGAAGGTCCCAAGGCGCATCACCCCGGCAGGGAGAAAATTGTTTCACCTGCGGAAAACCTGGACACATGGCTCGAGACTGCACCCAGAATACGGGACGAGTAATCCTATCAGTACCCAGTAAAAACAAGTCAATCCACAGTATGAAAATAACCTGCAATTACTGCCAGAAGAAAGGCCACATGTGGAAGGAATGCCGGAAGAGACTGTCGCAGAATAAAAGCGAGCCAACGCAGCCGCCCCGACAGCCAAGAAACGCAGGCTACAAAGATGCAAAAAATACGGTAACTGCGGGGCCAGATCCAGCCACTGCAGGCGTGAACGCGCTGGGCGCACTGAGAATGAATACGTTAACTGTTCAGCAGAGAACTGCGTGCAAGCAGAAGAAAACAACGCTGCAGCTTCTACAAGTAACGCCGCCGGCGTCGAGTGCCACCGCCAGCGACTTCGATATCGATGCACCGTTGGCCACGACCGGGGTACTCACCCTCAAAGCGGACACCGGAGCGCATGGCAGCATAATCAAGGAAGGCTGTCTCAAGCCCGAGACCATGGTGAGCAGGTGCTCCGTGGAATTACAGGGTGTGGCGGGCGAAAAATTCACCCCCCTCGGGATAGCTAAAATTGTACTCGAGACACTGGCTCTAAATGTAGAGCATTGGTTCTACATCGTTCCGAACAATGTGCCGTTGAAGGTCGACGGATTCCTCGGCATGGACTTTATCAAGCAGCATAAAGCGGACATCCTGCATGGCGAGATGCTCAAGTTGTATGGGCACTGCATGCCGCTAAGGGACGGCGCGACGAGGATATATTCGTCACCACGCAGTAGAACTGCCGCCACGTGCAAATACATAGGCCTGCTTACAGAGATAAATCTTCCTTCCGGAAACGGGCCTAACATGGATGCCGCCAAGGAAAATACATTTGTCAGACTACCTACAAGGAGCGGGATCGGCCGAGGCATCATAGAGAGACCCCGTGTCACACCGTCAAGAATCAAAAGAGTGAGTTCAGAAGTTTCTAAATGTGACGGGGAAGTGCAACAGCCGACGGTGACATGCGAGCCGTCGGAGATAGCGAAGACCATACGTAGCCGCCAGGTCAAGGTACTGCGCGTTAGCTCAGAGAGCACGGGGAAGAAGGCCAAACGGTTTGCGCAGCGCCAACGGAAGCCCGACTTAGTGCCCCCCAGCAGTGAAAAGCAAGCAGCTTGCGCAGGAATAGCGTGCGAATACAACGGTGTATTCCAACTACGAGGGAACAAGCGACAGCGCACGCATGAGGTGCAAGATCGCGCACCCTTTAAGGTCGGATCGAAGGACCTAGGATCGCAACCCTTGCCTGGGAAGACCGTAAAATCGGGGCATGGGTCCGGTAAAATGCAGAAAGCCGGAAAAAAGAAATACTGTTGCAGATGCTCTTAGTCGCACATATGCGACCACACGAGCCCAAGTGGGACAGGACAGAAAGTCCCACAAAAAAGAGAATAATAGCGCAATCGGGTATACGAACAGCCGCACAAAGCGGAGAGTCGAGGATACCCAAGGCAACCACTATAACTCGTCAGAGCGAGAGGCTAAACTCGCTCACGAGAAAGAGAAGTGGAGATGCCGACAGACAAAATGCTAGCGGAAGGAATAGCCCAGTCCAGCAGGAGTCAATGTAACGCGCCGCTGATGGTCGTGGCCAAGAAACCCGATGCCGCCGGAGTGAAGAAAATGCGCGTAGTGGTAGACTTTCTGAAGTTGAACGAAGCCACCATCGGAGACTCGTACCCACTGCCCAATATCACCGAAATATTGGACCAGTTGGGACGGGCCCGATATTATACGACTTTGGATCTCGCCTCTGGAATTCACCAAATTCCGATGGCGCAGGAAAACATAGAAAAACGGCATTTTCTACTCCGCGGGGTCATTTTAAATCCATTCAGATTGAAGAACGCACCACCGACTTTTCAGCGGCTAATGAACTCCGCGTTAGCAGGACTACAGGGCGTCAAATGCTATGTGTACCTCGACGACATAGTACGACTACGGAAACAGAACTACTTGCGATAGTATGGGCCCTAGCTCAATTCCGGCCATATATTTAAGGTACCCGTTTCACAGTAGTGACGGACCACCAACCGCTCACCTGGCTGTTCGGAGTAAAGGACCCAGGTTCGAGATTGATGCGTTGGAAAATTAAATTGGCGGAACATGAGTTTAACGAACTTCCAGCAGCACAGAAGAAGACAGCGTTATGAAAGAGCGCAGCGACTGCCGCAGTGGCGTAGCCGCTCCCTCCTTCGAAGACCGCCTGAAAATCATAAAAGAATACCACGACACCCCCTTAGGAGGGCATCAGGGTATCAGGCGTACGCTGGATCCGGACCAAGTACGACTGGCCCGGCATAAGAAGGGACTTAGAGAAATACATAACATCCTGCGAATCCTGCCAGAAAAATAAAATCGGGAAAAGGGAACGAGTACCAATGGTCGACACTAACACCCCATCGAGGTCGTTCGAAAAAGTTGCGGTCGACATCGTAGGACCGTTACCGGAAAGCGTCAACGGGAAAAAATATATACTTACGATCCAAGACGCACTTACCAAATACAGCGCAGCAATTCCACTGCCGAACCAAGAGGCTCCGACAGTAGCAAAGGCGCTCGTAGAAGAATTGATTTGCCGGCACGGGACACCGGAAATAATATTATCGGATCAAGGCACGAACTTCCTCAGCTCGACCTTCAAAGAGATATGTCGACTGCTCCGAATCAAGAAGATACAAACGACGGCCTACCATCCGGAATCAAATGGCGCGCTAGAAAGATCGCATCGCACCCTTGCTGAATACCTGAAAAATTTCATAAATGAAAACCAAGATAATTGGGACGAGTGGCTGCCGTACGCGATGTTCACGTACAACACCACTCCACATACGGGGACCGGATTGTCACCCCACGTGTTGGTATACGGACGCGAAGCGGAGTTACCGACTGCCGTGAAGCAGGAGCCCCGCCGCACCTATGCGTACGACGACTACGTCCAAGAGTTACGAGAACGACTACGCGCTGCATGGACTGTAGCACGAGACAACCTGGAAGGCGCGAAAAAACGGTCGAAGACTACATACGACCAAGGCGCACAGGTGCAGGAATACCGCGTCGGCGAACGCGTACTCCTCCGTGACGAGACGGTGCGCAGGGGGCGGTCGGCCAAGCTGACCCCGAAGTGGACGGGACCCTACGAGATAGTGAAAGCGAGACCTCCCGTCAATTACATCGTCCAGAAGGGACGGAAAACTCAAACGGTACACGCTAACCGTCTAAAGCTTTTCATCGAACACTAAAAACTAAACATTAAATAAAACTAAATAAAAGAGGGTTAGGAGCTCCACGGAGCGCAAGGTAAGGAGATTCAATAAAGTTGGAAACTTTTGGAGATAAGCGAAAGCCTACAACGTCTGACGGAGCTGTGCGAAAGCGAAACCCGCGCCAACGATATATGCCCCGTCATAAGCGATTCGGTTCCGAGAATGAAGAGAAGAATAGAAACAGGAATACTGACCATATTCGACCTCCTCGGGACGCGCCCCGTCAGAGAGCACCGAGGATTGGTAGATGGCCTCGGAAGCATAATCAAAGCCATCACGGGAAACATGGATGCCACTGACGCAAAGGAACTACACGAAGAGATAACGCGCCTGGAGGCGTCCCACCAGACCCTGAAGGAAGGGTTAAAAAATCAAATACAAGTCATAAAAACCACGCTCTGCTTATTTAATGAAAGCGCGCAACACATACAGGCTAACGAACAGACCCTGCTGTCCCTGATGCAGCATATCAACCGCACGCTCAACAGCGAAGTATACTACATAGAGAGACGCCAACACTTGGACGAGACGCTCAACGCGATAAGTATTGCGGTCGAAGCATTACTCGGCGACGTACAGGAGCTAGTGTGGCTGGTGGACGATATAGCTAGCGGTAAGGCCCGAGCAACGTCCCTGCCGCCACGCACACTCGCTAGGCACCTCGTAGAGGCACTACCACACCTACCGTCGGGCAGTAGTTTCCCGGTCGCAATAGCACCTGACCAAGTGTCAACACTTATGCGACTGGCAGATACCAGGGCTTACAGCGAAGGCAACGCAGTGGTACTTGTGCTGGATCTACCGCTGATCGGGCAGCAACGATATAGTATGCAAAAAGTATATCCCATACCCACGCGAGCGGACAACGGCAGGCACTACTACATAGAAGCGACCGAATCCCACTTGGTAATAGATATAGAGAATCGCAAGTACCTAAGGATGACATACGATGACATAAAAATTTGCAAGGTACTGGGCAAATCGTACCTTTGCCCACCAACACACCCGACTATGCCGGTCACACGCGACGCGCCCTGCGAAATCCTAATCTATGCGAAAATGGACACTGGTAACGGAAAAAATTGCGCGAAAAGGGTTGTCGAAATCACACATCCCTTAATCGTTCCAATGCAACAGCAAGGACGATGGTTATACGTCGCGCCAACCCCGGTCCCCATAGGAATAAATTGTGGGAAAATTCCCACTCAGCACGAAATATTAAATTATTCGGGAATACTGGCTTTGGTAGGCATATGTATAGTAACCGCCCGAGATTTCAGCATCAAAACCATCGGGCGAACATCGCAGATCATACAGGAAAACTACCTCCCGTCGTTTAACTTGACATTAACGGAGATCGAAACTCGGGCACCCCCGCCGCAGATCGAGAGGACCATCCCACTACAGAGCGTGCTGCGAGACCCCGAAGAGCTTCGGAAGCTCGGAGCTCGAGCCAACCAAATCATGGACAACCTCCATACTGCCGGAGACGGGATGCAACACATCCACAACCTGAGTTTCTACTCCTTGGGCGCTATAGCGCCGATCGCCTTGGTTGGGTACGTTCTGCTTAAATGTTACAGGTACAAAAGAAACAGAACACCACCGAGCACTAGAGAAGCAATAACCCCGGCAGCCGCCGAGGTAACTATCAACCTCGAGCCTCTCGGACGACAACAGCCAAAGGAACGACTTCGAACCGAGCTGGCCAGGTTATGCAATCGTCCCCCCAACCGAGAACGACTTGCTCGACTTGAACGACGCTAGCAAACAAAAATGAAACATTTTACACACATATTATATATCATATATCAAATCGTAAAATTGTATTAAAATTGTAAGGCACGGGAAACCAACTGAAGAAAAAAATTTTTTTGGAAATTTTTCCTTTTAAGGGGGGAGGGATGTTGTGTCGCGAAATATTCCTCTAACGTATTCTCAGGAATATTCCTTAGCGGACACAGTTAGAGATGGAATTCTGAAAGATAGCTGTCATACAAGACGGGATGCGAAGTAGACGCCGACGCAGCATGAAGCGACTCGCGAGGCGATCTACGATAGGCTAAAGCTAAAGCTGCCAACTAAGGGATTTTAGCAAACGCAGTTGCTAACTGCTTCAGTAAAAGCAGAATTAATTTCGACTTAACAGAGAACGGTTGGTTCCTCGTTCAATACTCGAAACAACGCATTATTGTACTTCTTACTTTGATACATAAATAGGCAACGGAAAGTTACCGTTGCTTATAATAAATACTTCCTTTTATATAAATTCGCGTTTCCATCTTTTACTCGAGTTCCATCTCCTTATCGGCAAACGATCCCAAAAAATAATAACTTTCAATATTATACCGACTACCGAATAATCCAATTACTCGGTACCGGCATAACACTATCGAGTCTTAAAGTTTCGTCTAAGAATATTATTTGAAACTGGCAGCGAGCGAGTTGAGCTATCTAACATCTTCCAGGTGTGTGTGTGAGAGAGCAGGATAACTGCTGCCGTTGAATTAAAATTAAGATATCTAACTGGATTTGGAAAATTGTTAAAGAGGAGAGACTACTTTTGCGGGACATTTTATTTTTATTCCAAATTGATGTTTATTGGAAATAATATCGGTTCGCCAGAAATAAAGAAGTTTGTAAGTCCCGTACCGGCCGTTATTGTTTGAATTATTTACCGCTATTATGTTATTTATTTATTTATTATTTATTTAGTTAAACCTTGTTTGTTGTTCGTGTTGGGCATATTTATTAACAATATTTTATTATTGGACTTTGTTAGGTAATTTTAAGGACTTATTTCAATTAATTGATTTTACACGTATTTTTTATTTTTTGACTTGTATGAGTATTGAATATGAGTATATTATAAATATTTGATAATGCTCCAACAAAATTATTAAGACCTCTACGATAGACACTAACTGATGCGGCAAAGCACTATGAGAGAAAATTGACAAGTGCGCAAAGTCAGCGCCTAGTCAGACTGAGTAAAACATAATAAATAACAATGAATATAGTGCTCTGCACAGTGAGCCTGTATCACTTGAGTATTACTACGCTGTTGGTGGATAGCGGGTTGATGCATTCGCACGTAGCATGTCGAGTGACAGATGCGAATATTAAGGTTAAGGATCCTGGTGACAAGTATAACTAATTAAATGAACTCAGTAATTTAACAATAATAAATTCAACGTTTATTGAAAGTATGTAACATTGGCTGCATGAAAAAATACCTGTTGATTGTGTTTAATATATTACTGTGATTGGTCTGGCCTGCGTGTTGATGTACTGTTGGTGATTGGGTCTCAGGCCTGTGAGTTGCCTTGGTGATTCCGTGTGGTTGATCCTGGTGATAAGGTCTGATTGTAGAGCTCGAATAGTGCCACACGGCAGTCTATGAGAGTCCGGACGCCGATGATCGGTGCTGAGCAGAATGGCGTCTGTGCAGCCAACGCGCGAACCACGCCGTTGACGTTTATGTGATTGGTTCTGTGGTTCTGATGATCTGCTGCGAGTTTCACTAACACTGAGTTTAAACACGGGTGATTTGACCAAGAATGTATTACACTATAGAAATGAATGCGCACTAAAGTGATTAGAACGAGTGAATATCTCTGTGAGTTTTACGCGGGAACGTGTACAGCGAGCGACTCGAGTGAGAACAATGGCCACATCCGTCGACCACGCGGCAGAGTATCAAGAAGACGGACGTGCGTCACAGCTTGCTTGTGATTTGCTGTCAGCGATGGAAGGCGAGACTTATGAGTGGTCTTGCCGATGGGGCCACGCTAACAGCGTTGGCCGCTTGAGTGAGCTTCGATCGAGGATGTGAGCAGATGGACAATATGCATGAGTGCGCGGTCGATAAATCGATATAGCATACCTGCGAGCTATACCATATGACGCGAGGCGTCAGATGATTGTGACTGTAGCGTGTGCATGAGTTGAGTGTGTACTTGGTAAGCGTGAAAACTGAACAGACTAATTAGTGACTTGACAGTCCGAACCACCCACTCTGCCTCGAACAGCTGTAGCTGGCCTGGGTTGAGGCTGGTTATCCAACTCGGTATTTTTTTCTTCCGGCGCGAAAGCGCCTGGCGCCAATCTCGAAAGAGAAAATAAAAAGGAAGGGAAAAAGAACTTGGGCCAGTCATAGGTAACGTGGTGCGTTGAGGAGCCAAATTTACGTTACAGAATTGAACAGCACACAATTATACTAATTGTGTACTGAGTGCGATAGCGTTTGAGTTTGGAGAGCAGTGTGCGTACTGCAGTCAGTACTGCGTAGCACGACACGCTGGAGAATAATGAGTGCGTAAGAGTTTGTAAGCGATTCACTGCAAGCTCTCAGCAGTTCGTTGAAGAGAGGTTACAATGAATCGATGAGAGCAATTGCAATTAACATTGCTTAAGTGCTGAGAATAAAGTATGAGACATTGCCGCAGTCCGCACTGCGTGACACATTACAAACATAGACTGAGGTTGTACAGTTGAGCAGAAAATATTAACTGTATTTTCCCAGCAGATTCACTGGGTGAAACCACAGTGAATATAAAGCACATGCTTAATTATATTAATTAAGCCAGCAAAATAAAATGATGAGAACGTGGTGCAGCCTGTGCTGTAGCGCACGCCACAAGTGAGACAAAGTGCTGATGTACCGTATTTCCTCCTCACTGATAGTAAATTTGTGCAAAATTATACCAGTGCACGCTTACCTTGAGCAATGAGTCCTGGTGAGCGAGAAGTTGAGCGAGTCCAATGTATGTGTCCGTGAAAATTAGTCCGAGAGTCCTTAGGATGCGTGCGCTGTCCAGCGAATGCGTAGCGAAAAAATGACTAAATTTCCAACATGACCGCGAGTATGAAAGCGTCGTTGGGCGCTGAAGTCAGTTGAGCGAGATAGCCGGTGAGCGAAACCGAAGTCAAGCGAGAGAGATATCCTCTCGCTCGATGCGGCATGACAACGAGGCACATCCTCGGCTTCGCGAAGCCCTACCTCGGCTATCTTCGGCTCAACCCAACGACGTGTGCTAGAACACCGCAACAGGTAGGCGCACGACGAATATCGATCGCCGTGCGCCAGCTGATTCTCCAACACAGCCTATTTAATGAAAGCGCACATCACATACAGGCTCACGAACAGACTCTACAGGCCCAAATGCAGCAAATAAACCGAACGCTCAACAGCGACGTATACTACGTACAGAGACGCCAACACTTAGACGAGATGCTAAACGCGATAAGTATGGCGGTCGAAGCATTACTCAGTGACGTGCAGGAGTTAGTGTGGCTAGTGGTCAACATAGCTAGCGGCAAACCCAGAGCAACGTCCCTGCCGCCACGCACACTCGTAACGCACCTCGTCGAAGCACTACCACACCTACTATCAGGCAGTAGTTTCCCAGTCGCAATAACGCACGACCAAGTGCCAACACTTATGCGACTGGCAGATACCAGGGCCTACGGCGAAGGCAACGTGGTAGTGCTCGTGCTGGATATACCGTTAATTGGGCAGCAACGGTATAGTATACAAAAAGTATACCCTATACCCATGCGTGCTGACAACGGCAAACACTACTACATAGACGCGACAGAGAGCCACGTAGCAATAGATCTCGAGAACTGCAAATACTTAAGGATGACATCCGACGACATAAAAATTTGCAAGACACTGGGCAAATCATACATCTGCCCACCCACGTTTCCAACAATTCCGATTACGAACGATGCTCCTTGCGAAGTCCTCATCTACGCAAAAATGAATACTTATAACGGCAAGAAATGCGGTAAAAGGGTCATCAAACTAAACCATCCTTATCATCCCAATGCAACAGCGAGGGTGATGGCTATACGTCGCGCCAACCCCTGAACCTGTAGGAATAAGTTGCGGAAAAACTACTTCAACTCAACACGAAATATTATACAATTCAGGTATACTGGCTTTGGTAGGCATGTGTATAGTAACCGCCCAAGATTTCAGCATCAAAACCATCGGGCGGACATCACAAATCATCCGGGAAAACTATCTCCCATCGTTAAATTTAACATTAACGGAGATTGAAACCCAGACGCCCCCTACGCAGACCAAGAGGACAATTCCATTACAGAGCGTGCTGCGAGACCCAGAAGAGCTTCAAAAGCTCGGAGCTCGAGCCGACCAAATCGTGGACAACCTCAATACAGACGGAGACGGGATGCAACACATCCATAATCTGAGTTTCTACTCACTGGGTGCAGTAGCACCAATAGCCTTGGTTGGCTATGTTCTGTTTAAATGTTATAGGTATCAGCGAAACCGAACACCAACAAGGACAAGCGAGGCAACGACCCCGGCAGCAGCCGAGGTAAACATTAACCTCGAGCCGCTCAGACGACAATAGCCAGAGGAGCAACTGCGATCCGAGTTGGCCAGAGTATGCAACGGTCCCCCCAACCGAGAACGACTCGCTCGGCACGAAAGACGATAAGAAGCAAAAAAAAAAACTTCATGGTTAACTAATGAAAAAATAAAAATTTTATTGTATTGTTATATAACATCAAACTGTACAATTGTATGAAATTGTAAGAGGAAATACGGGAAACCAATCGAAGAAAAAATTTTTTTCGAGAAAAAATTTTTCCTTATAAGGGAGGAAGGGATGTTGTGCCGCGGAATATTCTACTCCGTATTTCATATATTCGAGAATATTTCATAGCAAAGAAACATTGGAATTCGTTCAAGACAGGAAACGAAGTCCAATGCCCGATTGTACGAACGACCCCAATAACGCCGACGCAGCATGAGCGACTCGCTTGGCGTTCGACAATAGGCTAACGCTAAAATTGCGAATTAAGGGATTTTCGTGAACACAGTTAGCAACTGCTTTACGAAGGACAGTTATAAATTAGACTGAAGATAGAACGGGTTGGTTCCTCGTTAAATACGAAGCAACATATTATTGTACATTCTTACTTTGACTTTTAAATAGACAACGGAAAGTTACCGTTGCCTATAATAAACACTTCCTTTTGTACAGATTCGCGTTTTCATCGATAACTCGAGATTCATTTCCTTATCGGCAAATGATCCCAAAAATAATAACTTTTTAATATTAAACCGAATACCGAATAATCCAATTACGCGGTTCCGGCATAACAGGTATACCAGGATCCATCCAGCATGTACATTAGGGCGACTAGCTTGTTATATGTAATCTGCATTCCTAACTTCGTTAATATGTGAGTACGGGGTGACAAATAGGGGGTATTGTTTCCAATTTGTACGGGTAATTGATCGTAGCACTCCATTGTCCTAAGTATTTTTACGTCTATTAAGATGCATTTAATTATGTGCACGACTTCTCCAGTTAGTAGGGCTATGTAGACTGGTGTTTTCATTACATTGAATGCAAATTCGTCGGGAGACCGCTTAGCAATAGTAAGGGCATTCTGTCGTACTTGTCTTTCTATATTACAGCGTTGTATTAATATATCGTGGTACATTTGTTTCATTTCTTTTCGAATGTGTTTTTCAACGTATACGAATTTGGAATTTACGTAAGAAAAAATGTCTAGGTTATTTACGTTGACTACCTCTTTTTTTTATAAAAGGATTATTTTTTTTTTCAATTTCTACAATAAGCAGTTTGGGATGCTCGGGACGTATTAGCGTGTATCCACAAATTGAGGTTCTTCCTTTAGTGGTGAGAGCAAATACAACTTCTCCCTCGGACATAGAATAGATAGTTTGCCGAAAATGAGTGTGGATGTCTACCGTTTCGTCAGCGAGTCCTTCATAAAGAAGTCCGTACCTATTGGATTTACAGTAGTCTTCAGGTAGGGGATTCTAGTATGTGTCGCCTCCGTCAATATCGATGTATTGGCCCTTATTTAAATCGCATCTTACTCCTAATTTTAAGTGTATTTTATTAGATTCTACGCTTACCTCAGCTGTGTAATCCCTTAAAGTTATTTTTACTGTTCCTTGGAAGATTACTTCATCCCAGTTACCATAAAGGTCAGAATAATACACTACCTGGCAGCCTCCATCGGGATCTATTTGACCGGCTAATGTCACTGGTCTAGTAGTAGTGTAATTATGAGGAATCCCTGTAATCTCGGTGTTTCCCACTTTCAAGGAACCATCATGATGCATTTGTCGACAATTATCGTGTGACACTGTATCTACGTAAGCGTATTCCCCGTTAAGTACTTCCATCGTATGTGAGAACATACCACATTTATGGATTTCTCGATAATCTTCGACTTTACACTGAATTACTTGGATAGAGCTATACTGATTAATCTGTAGTAGTTGTATATATTTTTTTGGAACGTTGACTTCGGATTGGGGAATATCGCATTCTCCTACCTCTAATAATGATAAGGTAGTGAGGAGCTTCTACCAACAGGTAGCAGCTCCTCCACAATCGTACCCGATCACCCTCAACACAGTGGACAGGCGGCAGGGAAAACACAAGCTCCATAGTAGTGGATACGTAGGGTTCATCTGTAAATTTATAGGTGTTGGGGTTTGTTCTGCTCCGCTGCGGAAAAGCTTCCGAACATAAATTTTTATGTACAGAAAAATGCGGGGGATATTTGCTAAAGCAATTCGTTCCTCGCCGTTAGTGGTAGAAAAATTTCTGGAGACTGGAAAGGGTTGCGGAGTGGGAAGTTGTGAAGGATTTTGATTCCTCACCGCGTTGGTCCGGTAGGGTATTCTAGCGTTGCTTGTCAGCTTGTACGGAACTCGTCAATCATGAGCAATTTTAATCGGAAGAGTTTTATTCTTCGTTGCAAGGCAACGGGACTGTCGACTATACCCTCGTGCTTGGTAGTTTGCAAGGAGAGGGTTTGCAATGGCTGAATTGCGAATTCGTGACAAACCTTTCAAGGGTTCAATGGAATCTGATAAGTTTCCTGTTTTCCTCATTGGAGTTTTACGTGGACATGGGGTAAGTAATTCGTATTTGCGTGATGTGTGTGTGTTTTTCCGGATTGCGGGTGCGTGTTATGCATTGACAGTTTATGTATTTTTCCGGTAGGACGTTCTCCCTGGAACGGGGGAGCGCGTAGTAGGCGTATATGAATTTCCCGACGACGACCTTGTTCTTTCTCGTCTTTTGGACATTGAGGACTTGAAGGTTCCACCGTCGATTTGGTCGAGATCACTCGAGACCACGTTGGCGTCCATCTCTCGGGAACCCTGAACGGATGAGATATTAGTTATCCTGATCGAGGGTGTAGCGCTTAAGCGGTCAGAGGCGGAATCTATTCGCAGGGCCATTTCGTGGGGTTACCTTATGAGGATCCGCCGAGAGTATTTTTTTTTATTTTTTTTTATTTTTTTTTTATTTTTATTTTTTTATACAAGGAGTTGCGGAATCCTTTTTACGGATATCCCCCAGTCTTTTGAACTGGGGGGGTATGTGGGACTCCCAAAAAAGTAGGCCTACCCACTAAACCGCCCTCTCCTTGTTGCCCTCCCCCAGACTAGGAACTATTTTGGTATTACTTCTGGCTGGGGGTTCTGTCCGTGTTCGTCCGTTCGTCTTGCTGTCTGTAACCTGTCGCGTCACGTCAGTCCGTCTGCTCGGTTAAGTGAGGCAGCCGTCTACGTTTTTTCGTCGCAGTATCGTCTCTGTATAGGTGGCAACTAGTTGCCACCATTCTGTCGAGTGGAGCATCACCTGAACAATGTTGTCCGGGGTGATGCTGACAACAATCGTCTCCAGTTCCAGTCGGAGTCCTGTCCAGCGGTCGCACACAAAAAATGTGTGTTCCGCGTCGTCTCGTTCGTGTCCACAGTACTTACAGTCTGGCGTCCGTACTCTGTCCATGTTATAAAGGTACCGTCTAAAGTAACCGTGTCCCGTCAGGAACTGGGTGATGTAAAAATTTACGTCCCCAAAATCCCTTTCGATCCACGGTCTCAGGTCCTTTATTAGTCGTCTTGTCCAGTTGCCTGTCGCTCTTTCGCTCGAAAGCTAGGAGGTCCACGGGGATTACGCCCGTAACCACCAAGACTGCTTGTGCAGAGACAGTTCGGTAGGAGCAGGCGATCCCCAGCGCACCCTGTCTTTGTACCGTTGTCATGGCGTGGCAGTACTTCTTTGTCTTCAGGGCATCTGTCCAGATCTCCGCGCCGTACAGGAGGATCGAGTGGGCTGTCGTCATTAGGAGTCGTCGTTTTCCCGGTCTCGGCCCGTTTGTGTTGGCCATTAGGCGGCTTAAGGATGCTATCCTCTTAGCCGCCTTCTGGCATGTTTTTTGTATATGAGGCCAGAAGGTCATCTTCGTATCTAGGATCACTCCCAAGTACTTGACTTCACCTCCGGCCTCGATTTCGTCCGTCCCGACCCACATGGGTAGTCTCGTCTGTATGCGTCTTCTACTAAGGAAAGTCAGTTCTGTCTTTTCTGTTGCGAGTTGTAGTCCGTGGTCCGTCATCCAACGGCCCACTCGCCGCATCGTCTGGTTCAATTTTTGCTGTGCCAGGTCTGGAGACCGCTCGGTGATCACCGCCGCCACGTCGTCAGCGTAAGCGACAAGGAAAGCGCCAAGCGGCAATTCCAGCCTGAGCAAGCTGTCGTAGAGTCCGTTCCAAAAGTCTGGTCCCAGTATGGACCCCTGTGCAACCCCCGCGGTGATTTGTCTCGTCACCGGTCCTTCAGTCGTCTCGTACGTGATCCGTCTGTTTCTTAGGTAGTCCCCCACCACCCGAGCCAGGTAAGCCGGAACCCCGAAGTTGCCTTCAAGCGCCTCCAGGATGTCAACCCACCTGGCCGAGTTGAAGGCGTTCCTGATGTTCGAGGTCGCCAGCAGAACGATTGGTCGCGCTGCATGGCAATGTCTCTCCAAATCCAGGAAGGAATCGACCACTTTTTGAATCGCTCCAATCGCTGATCGTCCCCTCCTGAAGCCGAACTGCCGGTCTTAGAGGCCTCCGCTGGTCTGTATCGCGTCCGTCAGTCTCGGTTTTAGTAGTTGTTCATAGAGTTTACCCGTTGTGTCGAGTAAACTCAGCGGCCGGTAGGCTGACGGCGTATTAGGGTCGCCCTTACCCTTAGGGATAAGAACTAGCCTTGCCGTCTTCCACCGGTCACTGAACGTTCCCGTCGTCAAGCTCGTGTTGTACAGGTCAAGAAATATCTCCGCCGGCACTTTGTCTGGTCCCGGCGCCTTGCCAGTCTTCATCGCGGCAGTCGCTTTGAAGAGCTCCTCCGCGGTAAATATGGGGGCCGCCGGGGCCTCCGTGTCGTCTGTCACGTTCGTCCGTATCGGGTGGGTCGGAAACAGTCCGTCAACAATCCGTTCTGCGGTTTCGGCATCTTTGAGTTCAAGTGGAACTCGGGCCCCTAGTTTGCCAGTCACAATTTTGTAACCGGTTCCCCAGGGGTCTTCGTTCACCTCCTCGCAGAGCTGCTTCCAGCATCGCGTTTTGCTGCCCCTTATGGCGTTCGTAAGTGTTTTTCGTGACGTCTTGTAAGTGGCTTGGAGGTTTTCCCTTTCGGGTCTTCCCCCAGCCCTCGTAACTCGTCGGCGGTTCGCCAAGCAGAGCCTGCGCAGCTCGGCTATTTCGTCCGTCCACCAGTATTGTGGTTGCCTGTTTGGTCTATGTCGTCGTTTCGGCATTGTGCTGTTGCACAGCCGGTCCGTCAGTTTGGCCGTCTCATCCGTGAGTCTTTCCGCCCTTCGCCGGCCAGTCAGTTCAGGGGGGACTTTCGTCATTGGTGCTGGTGCTGCCGCCAGCTCCTCCGAAAATTTTCGTAAGTCGAGTTTGTTGAGGTTCCACCTCGGGGGGTACTGGGTCCTCGTCCGTCTCGTCGTCGTTTGTCCTGCCACTTCGAAGACAATGTACTGGTGATCGCTGGCCGTATAGCCGTCGAAAACCCGCCACCGTCGGCGATTATTATTATTATTATTATTATTATTATTATTATTATTATTATTATTATTATTATTATTATTATTATTATTATTATTATTATTATTATTATTATTATTATTATTATTATTATTATTATTATTATTATTATTATTATTATTATTATTATTATTATTATTATTATTATTATTATTATTATTATTATTATTATTATTATTATTATTATTATTATTATTATTATTATTATTATTATTATTATTATTATTATTATTATTATTAGTCATTCTCCAGACATCCATCCTCATTCTTTCGTCTAAGCACTGCCTCGGCGAAAGTGGCGATGTCTGTCCAATGGTCCTCGTCTCGTAACATCAGCCCGATTATATTATCGGGCGTTATGTGTCCGGTCTTTCGTTCCAGTTCTTGTCTCCGTGCCGTCCATCTGTCGCACGCGAAAAACGTATGTTCTGCGTCGTCTCGAATGTGTCCACAGTACTTACAGTCAGGCGTCCGTACTCGTCTCATGTTGTGTAGATAACTTCGGAAATATCCGTGTCCCGTTAGAAGCTGGGTGAGGTAAAAATTTACCTCTCCGAAGCCCCGTTCGGTCTACGTTCTTAAGTCCGTTATCAGCCGTCTAGTCCACCTTCCACCCGACTCGTTTATCCATCGTGCGTTGTTCTTTCCCTTTCATACTTTGCCGCGTCAGCCCTTTCGGTCCCTTCGTCCCGTTCGTAGATTCGCTTGCGTTCTGCGGCCAGTAGGTCTACAGGAATCACGCGCGCCACCACCAGGACCGCCTCTGCCGAGACGGTCCTATAGGCGCTCGCTATCCTTAGTGCCCCCCATCTTTGTACGCAAGTCATCGTCGTCCTGTATTTTTTGATGTCCAAAGCGTCCGCCCACACCTCTGCGCCGTACAGGAGGATCGACTGGGCCGTCATCATCAGTAGTCGCCGTATTGACGGTTTTGGTCCGTGCGTATTTGCCATGAGGCGGCTAAGCGAAGGGACCTTCCTCGCTGCCTTCTCGGCCGTCCGTTTTATGTGTGGCCAGAAGGTCAGCTTTGTGTCCAGAGTCACCCCCAGGTACTTGGCCTTCCCTCTGGTTTCCGTGCGTTCTGTTCTGACTTTCATCGGAATGAGAGTCGGAATTCGTCGTCTCGTGAGCATGAGGAGCTCCGTCTTGTCCAGTGCTAGAGTCAGTCCGTGCTCCGTCATCCATCGGTCTACGCGCCTCATGACTTGATTGAGTGTGAGCTGGGCCAGATCTGCGCTGCGCTCCACAATCACCGCCGCTACGTCGTCGGCGTAAGCGACGAGCGATGTGGTTTGCGGCATCTCCAGCCTCAGCAGGCTATCATACGTCACGTTCCAAAGGTCCAGTCCCAGGATTGATCCCTGCGCTACACCCG
Source organism: Cylloceria caligata (assembly GCA_963942595.1). Classification (NCBI taxonomy): domain Eukaryota; kingdom Metazoa; phylum Arthropoda; class Insecta; order Hymenoptera; family Ichneumonidae; genus Cylloceria; species Cylloceria caligata. Next base: position 59,631,987 of record OZ012706.1, on the reverse strand, counting down.
CGGTGATACGCCTAGTTACCGGTCCGTCCGGCGTCTCGTACGTTATCCGTCTGTCATTGAGATAATCCTTCAATACCCAAAGAAGGTAGGGAGGAACCCGGAGGGTACTTTCCAGCGCCCCCAAGATGTCCACCCACCTAGCCGAGTTGAAGGCGTTTCTCACGTCCAAAGTTACCAGTAGTACTAGGGGCCTTGCCGCGTGGCAGGCCTTGTCCGTCCCCCTGACGGTGTCGATAACCTCGCGGATTGCCCCTATCGTCGAGCGTCCCTTGCGGAAGCCGTGCTGGTTTTCAGACAGGCCCCCAGCCGCTCTTATCGCGTCTGTCAGTCTTGGTCTCAGTAAAAGTTCGAAAACTTTACCCGTCGTGTCCAGTAAACTGAGTGGTCTGTAGGAGGACGGCATATGCGGTTCTCCCTTTCCTTTGTTGAGGAGAACCAGTTTAGCCGCCTTCCAGCGCGTGCTGAACGTCCCTGTCCTTAGGCATTCGTTGTACAGCCCGAGGAGGATCCCAGGCCTCAGGCGGGCCATCAGCCGCAGGACCTCCCCGGGAACGCCATCAGGTCTCGGTGCTTTCCTCGCCTTCAGAGAGGTCGTAGCTTTGATAAGCTCCTCCTCGGTGAAGATGGGGACGTCTAGTCTGTCATCGGTGTGTGCCGGCTCCTCCCTCGTCGTATGAGTCGGGAAGAGACCATCGACGATCTGTCCCATGGTCGTTGCGTCTTGGAGTTCTGGCGGGCCTCGAGCCCCCAGTCTCTGGGTCACAATTTTGTATCCCGGACCCCAGGGGTTTCGGTCCACCTCCTCGCAAAGTTGTCTCCAGCAGCGCTTTTTGCTGAGTTTTAGGGCGTTCGTCAGTGTCTTCCGTGCGGTCTTGTACTTCGACGCAAGAGCGGCCGCGTTCGACCCGTCCCTTTCGCGAGCTCGGTACATCCGACGTTTCGCGCGAATGCACTGCCTCCGCAATTCGGCGATGTCTTCTGTCCACCAGTACATCACTTGTCTGTCGTGTTGGGTGCTCTTGCGTGGCATTGACGCCTTGCAGAGCCGTCTCCTCAGTTTCAGTGTTTCGTCCACGAGACGTTCTGTCCTCGTGCGTCCAGTTAGTTCGTCAGGCACGCTCTCTGAAGGTGCAGCTGCTTCCAGCAATGCCCTCGAGAGCCTGTCGGTGTCTAGTTTCTGTATATTCCACCGCGGTGCCCGCATCATTCCGTTGCGTCGCGTTGTGTTGGTTCCTGCCACCTCAAAGACGATGTACTGATGATCGCTGGCTGTGTAGTCATCGATCACCGCCCACCTCCTCATCAGCGGCACGATACTGCCCGAGACCAACGTCACGTCCGGTATCGAGGAGCCCACCCCCGGTCTTACGTACGTTGGTACGTGTCCCGTATTTGCGACCGTCAAGCTAAGTCTTGCTGCCATCTCTAGTAGCAAGTGTCCGTGTCTGTTCGTTCTGGTCATGCCCCACTCGATCGCTCTCGCGTTGAGGTCGCCCGCAACTATTAAGTCGCCAGCCAGCTCCCTCAGCGCGTCCTCCAGTCTGTCCGTCTTGTCCTTGAATTCTCCAGCGGAGCAGTTTGCGGTCAGATAGACGCTGACATAGGTCAGGCTGCCCACCCTCACCCAGACATAATCGTCCCCCACCCCGCTGTCGAGTACGCGCATTCCGGAACCCCTGACCCAGATGGCCGAGGTACCCGCGCCGCTCTGAAACCACGTCGGAGTCGTCAAGTCCATGTACTGTTCGCTAAGTATGAGTACGTCAGCGTCGTGTTCCGTCGCGATTTGAGGTAGCAGCAAATGTGCTTCCTCGCATCTATGCATGTTCCCCTGTAGGACCGTCACGACTTCGTCTTTCTCCTGCACTCCTCCAGCGCAGTCCTGAAGCCCGCCACGCCCCGGAACCTGGGACATGCGCGGTACTTCCGTGCCCCACCTCGGCGCACAGGAAACACGTCCGTCTGTCTTTGCAGTCTTTGCCGACGTGGTTCGCCTTGCCGCATATATAGCAGCACTGTGCTCTGTCCTTTCCTGTACAGTTTTTCCTAGTGTGCCCGTATCCAAGGCAATTCATCCATCCGATCTTCAGTCGCCCTCTCTTGAGCAGGGCGTTTGCGGCGCCTTCCTAAAGTTCACACACGGCCATACACAGTCCTTGTTTGTTTGGGCCGAAGATGTGGGTCTTCGGGTCCGTTGTCTCGTTCGTCGCCTGTCGAAGTGCCTCCGTTACTTCTTCCTTATCTGTCACGCAGTCTAGGTCCAGTATGTTGAGTTGGACGTTGACAGTCATGTCCCGTACTTGTGCGTCAGCTCCCAGGACTTGCCGAAGTTTATCCTGGAAGCTCTGTCGCTCGCTCGGCCCGCTTTTTACGCGGACCAAAACGCCACCGTCCTTGGTCTGTCGGTTCCCGTTGACCTGTACCTTATCGGCACCCGGGTCAACGATTTTCATGCGTCTCAATGTGTCCGCGTATGTCTTTCCACCCGTGGGTTTGATGAGGACCACTCCAACTCCGGATGTCCGGGCTGTCCAGCCCTCGCTGCCCCCTTTGGCGGTCGGCGTCGCTGACACTGTCGTTTTCGTCACCGTATTCTGTGGTCGTTGAGCGTGCTGCGTCTTCGTCTTCTGTTTTTTCGAGACCACCGTTGCCCACCTAGTTGTGAGCTTGGTACCTTCCGCCGGCCTTTTGGCCGGTGTGAGGTCCGGGCTAGAGCCCGTGGTCTCCCGTTTGCGCTTCGTCTGTGGCGTCGGTCGAACGTCCGCGCCACTTCCGCCTTCCGCATTTCTCAGATGTTCGAGCCTTTCGCACTTACCGAGAGCTACCTCGGCAGCCTCGGTAATTACTTTTATACCGTCCTTTGTCTCTCTGTTAACGTTCTTCTGGACGTCCGACTTCTGCTGTATGATCCTGGCCCTGACCAGGATAGTACGAAGCTGGTCCTTGAGCTCGTCGATCAACAGCAGTTCCGGTGTTTTCGTCGTCTGCCCCGTCGGTTGTCCGTTTTCTGTGTGGCTTTCAGAACTAGCGACGCTCGCGTAGCTTGATCCACTGTTCCGTCTCGTCGTGTTTGTCTCGGCCTCCAGCAGGTGTATGTCCGCGTCCGTCCTGTCCTCGTAAGTATCGTTCGTCGTCATCGTTGTCGCGTAGCATGTATTGCAGCCCCCAGAATCCGTGCTGCTGCGCTGAGCCACCGGGGCTTGCACCCGATCGGAACTCAGGGTGGATTCCCCCCGTTTGGGGGTTACCACCTGGGGTATTAAGTTTCGTCCATGCCTATTCATAATTTTTGTTTGTCTCCCGTTCCCCGTCGTGTAAGTAGTGAGTGTGAAGTGGTCAGAGGTCCCCACTGGCTTAAGATAAGGGTGGCAGCGTCCCGTCCTGAGCCTCGTCCGATCGCCGAGAGACCGCAAGGGGCCCCCTCTTGGCCACTTTGACCTCCCCCGCCAGGGGGTTCTGCGTTGTCTCCTTGCCACCCGACAGGACGGCACCCGTGGGATTATTCACTCGCGGGCGATACCCGTTTATAGGGTCCCCTTCATCCACAGCCCGGTTGGAAAAGCCCCCGTTTATAGGGGGTTCCGTCGCATTCATTCATACATTCATTCACCTGACACATACCACCACGGGGCTCCGCCGGGGCGCTCGGAAGTGTAAGTGTAAAGTGTGTGAGTGGGATCGCTTACCACTATGAGCGGCCAGGATGCTTGATTTTCGTCCACCCCGAGAATTCTCGGTACCTTCCATATCTGGAAGGCGTCCCCCTATCCGCGACCTGGGGAGGCGCCCGATGCGGGATCAGCAAACCCGACACGGGATTATTATTATTATTATTATTATTATTATTATTATTATTATTATTATTATTATTATTATTATTATTATTATTATTATTATTATTATTATTATTATTATTATTATTATTATTATTATTATTATTATTATTATTATTATTATTATTATTATTATTATTATTATTATTATTATTATTATTATTATTATTATTATTATTATTATTATTATTATTATTATTATTATTATTATTATTATTATTATTATTATTATTATTATTATTATTATTATTATTATTATTATTATTATTATTATTATTATTATTATTATTATTATTATTATTATTATTATTATTATTATTATTATTATTATTATTATTATTATTATTATTATTATTATTATTATTATTTATACAAGGAGTTGCGGAATCCTTTTTACGGATATCCTCTAGTCTTTTGAACTGGGGGGGTATGTGGGACTCCCAAAAAAAAATAGGCCTACCCACTAAACCGCCCTCTCCTTGTTGTCCTCCCCCAGACCAGGAACTATTTTGGTATTACTTCTGGCTGGGGGTTCTGTCCGTGTTCGTCCGTTCGTCTTGCTGTCTGTAACCTGTCGCGTCACGTCAGTCTGTCTGCTCGGTTAGGTGAGGCAGCCGTCTACGTTTTTTCGTCGCAGTATCGTCTCTGTATAGGTGGCAACTAGTTGCCACCATTCTGTCGAGTGGAGCATCACCTGAACAATGTTGTCCGGGGTGATGCTGCCAACAATCGTCTCCAGTTCCAGTCGGAGTCCTGTCCAACGGTCGCACACAAAAAATGTGTGTTCCGCGTCGTCTCGTTCGTGTCCACAGTACTTACAGTCTGGCGTCCGTACTCTGTCCATGTTATAAAGGTACCGTCTAAAGTAACCGTGTCCCGTCAGGAACAGGGTGATGTAAAAATTTACGTCCCCAAAATCCCTTTCGATCCACGGTCTCAGGTCCTTTATTAGTCGTCTTGTCCAGTTGCCTGTCGCTCTTTCTGTCCATTGTTCGTGCCAAGTCTGTATCGTCTTGTCACGTTCCGCGACTGCCGCATCCTCCCGTCTTATGTCCGCGCTTCTCCCGTAGATCCTCTTTCGCTCGAAAGCTAGGAGGTCCACGGGGATTAGGCCCGCAACCACCAAGACTGCTTGTGCAGAGACAGTTCGGTAGGAGCAGGCGATCCTCAGCGCACCCTGTCTTTGTACCGTTGTCATGGCGTGGCAGTACTTCTTTGTCTTCAGGGCATCCGCCCAGATCTCCGCGCCGTACAGGAGGATCGAGTGGGCTGTCGTCATTAGGAGTCGTCGTTTTCCCGGTCTCGGCCCGTTTGTGTTGGCCATTAGGCGGCTTAAGGATGCTATTCTCTTAGCCGCCTTCTGGCATGTTTTTTGTATATGAGGCCAGAAGGTCATCTTCGTATCTAGGGTCACTCCCAGGTACTTGACTTCACCTCCGGCCTTGATTTCATCCGTCCCGACCCACATGGGTAGTCTCGTCTGTATGCGTCTTCTGCTAAGGAAAGTCAGTTCTGTCTTTTCTGTTGCGAGTTGTAGTCCGTGGTCCGTCATCCAACGGCCCACTCGCCGCATCGTCTGGTTCAGTTTTTGCTGTGCCAGGTCTGGAGATCGCTCGGTGATCACCGCCGCCACGTCGTCAGCGTAGGCGACAAGGAAAACGCCAAGCGGCAATTCCAGCCTGAGCAAGCTGTCGTAGAGTCCGTTCCAAAAGTCTGGTCCCAGTATGGACACTTGTGCGACCCCCGCGGTGATTTGTCTCGTCACCGGTCCTTCAGTCGTCTCGTACGTGATCCTTCTGTTTCTTAGGTAGTCACCCACCACCCAAGCCAGGTAAGCCGGAACCCCGAAGTTGCCTTCAAGCGCCTCCAGGATGTCAACCCACCTGGCCGAGCTGAAGGCGTTCATGATGTCCAAGGTCGCCAGCAGAACGATTGGTCGCGCTGCATGGCAATGTCTCTCCAAATCCAGGAAGGAATCGACCACTTTTTGAATCGCTCCAATCGTTGATCGTCCCCTCCTGAAGCCGAACTGCCGGTCTGAGAGGCCTCCGCTGGTCTGTATCGCGTCCGTCAGTCTCGGTTTTAGTAGTTGTTCATAGAGTTTACCCGTTGTGTCGAGTAAACTCAGCGGCCGGTAGGCTGACGGCGTATTGGGGTCGCCCTTACCCTTAGGGATAAGAACTAGCCTTGCCGTCTTCCACCGGTCACTGAACGTTCCCGTCGTCAAGCTCGTGTTGTACAGGTCAAGAAATATCTCCGGCCTCAGGCGAACCATCAGCCGGAGAATCTCCGCCGGTACTCCGTCTGGTCCCGGCGCCTTGCCAGTCTTCATCGCGGCAGTCGCTTTGGAGAGCTCCTCCGCGGTAAATATGGGGGCCGCCGGGGCTTCCGTGTCGTCTGTCACGTTCGTCCGTATCGGGTGAGTCGGAAACAGTCCGTCAACAATCCGTTCTGCGGTTTGGGCATCTTTGAGTTCAAGTGGAACTCGGGCCCCTAGTTTGCCAGTCACAATTTTGTAACCGGTTCCCCAGGGGTCTTCGTTCACCTCCTCGCAGAGCTGCTTCCAGCATCGCGTTTTGCTGTCCCTTATGGCGTTCGTAAGTGTTTTTCGTGACGTCTTGTAAGTGGCTTGGAGGTTTTCCCTTTCGGGTCTTCCCCCAGCCCTCGTAACTCGTCGGCGGTTTGCCAAGCAGAGCCTGCGCAGCTCGGCTATTTCGTCCGTCCACCAGTATTGTGGTTGCCTGTTTGGTCTATGTCGTCGTTTCGGCATTGTGCTGTTGCACAGCCGGTCCGTCAGTTTGGCCGTCTCGTCCGTGAGTCTTTCCGCCCTTTGCCGGCCAGTCAGTTCAGGGGGGACTTTCGTCATTGGTGCTGGTGCTGTCGCCAGCTCCTCCGAAAATTTTCGTAAGTCGAGTTTGTTGAGGTTCCACCTCGGGGGGTATTGGGTCCTCGTCCGTCTCGTCGCCGTTTGTCCTGCCACTTCGAAGACAATTTACTGGTGATCGCTGGCCGTATAGCCGTCGAAAACCCGCCACTGTCCTATCCGTGGTGATATTCTGTCCGATGTCATTGTGACGTCAGGGATGGAGTTTCCAAACCCTGGTCGTCTGTACGTCGGTACGTTTCCCGTATTTGCTACCACCAGGTCTAGTCTTGCGGCCATCTCCAGCAGCAGCCGTCCACGTTTGTTCGTTGTTGTCATTCCCCACTCGATCGCCCGCGCGTTGAGGTCTCCCCCGATGATAACGTCTCCAGGCAGATTCCTGATTCCGTCTTCAAGGAGCGCCACTTTCCTCTCGAAATCCGTCGCGGCGCAGTTGGGTGTCAGGTAAACGCTGTCGTAAGTGACAGCGCCGACCCTCGCCCAGACGTAATCGTCCCCGACACCGCAGTTGATTATTCGAGATTGGGCAGCGCCCCTTACCCAGATAGCTGTGGTCTCTGTCTCGTTCGTAATGTACGTTTGTGTCGTTCTTCTCCTGTACGGTTCCCACAGGATCAGAATGTCGGCGTCGTGTTCGTCAGCTATCTGTGGTAGTAGCATGTCTGCTGTCCTACTCCTGTTCAGGTTTCCCTGAACTATTCTGTCCGTCTTCCGGCCTGCTTCCTGCACTCCTCCAGCGCAGCCCGGAATACCGCACACCTTCCGGTTCCCGCAAGGTGCGCTACGTCCCCGTGTCCCGTCTCAGAGCACAGTGTGCAAGCCGGTCTGTTTTTACAGTCCGTCGCGTAATGTCCCGTCTCGCTGCATTTCCTGCAGTTCTTTGTCCGATCCGCGTTCGTGCAGCTCGTCCTTGTATGTCCGTAGCCCAGGCACTTGTAGCATTTGGTCACCGTCAATCGTTGTCGTAGTCGGCATCGCACCCATCCTATCCCGATCCGGCCCCGGTCCAGCAGCACCTCGGCTTCCCGCGTCTCGAGGTCGCAGACTGCCATGTACTGCTCGGCCCGGTTCGGGCCGAAGATGTGGACACCAAAGTCGCCGTCTCGTCCCGTTTCTCGTCTCAGTGCCCGTATCACGTCCTCCGCGGTGGTAACGCAGTCCAGGTCCATGATCTCCAGTTGTGTCCTAGAAGTCACGGTCCTTACACTGCCCGTGTCCCCAACCGCGTCCTGTAGTGCGCGCTCAAACTGTTCTCGTCCGTCCGTGTCTGTCTGTATCTTGATGAGACACCGTCCGTCCTTGGTCTTCCTTAGAGCCATCACCTGTACATGACTGCTCGTCGGGTCGACCGTCGTCCTTATCTTCCGTACGATGTCCGAGTACGTGTTGTCTTTCCCAGGTTTGACCAGTACAGCCGTTCCCCTATGTTTGTGGGTCGGTCTGCGCTTTTCAGCCTGGGTCGGTACGTTCGTCTCGTCCGTTTTGTTTTTCGGTTCCGTCGTTTTTTTCTTCTTTTTTCGTTTCCTCACGGTTGTCCAGGTTTCGGCCTCCTCCGTTCTTGGGGGTGTCTTCTGTCGGGCCTCTGGTGGGGTCTTCGTCGTCTCCCGTTTCCGTTTCGTCAGTCGCGTCGCCGGTTCCGTTGTCTCCGTTTCTGTCTCTGTCAGGTCGTCTGCCATCATTTGTCCCTTCGAGGCTGTCCTGCTTTGCATGTTTAGCGCAGCGTCGGCGGCCTCAAGAATCGTCTTAATGCCGGTTTTTACCGCCATATTCATATTTTTCTGTATTGCCGCTGCCTCTTCCATTTTCGTCGCGGTCTCATGAATGAGTTGTAATAATTCTGTCAAATCGGGTTGGTTCTTATTGTAATCGTCGAATGAGGAGGTTCCAGGTTTTTCTCGATGCTTCCTTATATTTCCGACGACAGGTGGAACCGTTTTACCCTCTTCCATGGGTGGCGGTGTCGTTTCTCTCTTTCTGTATCTTAATTTCTTTTTCTTCTGATGTAGAGATCGATCTTCCGTGCCTGTTGACGAACATGACTGAAGTATACTTCTCTTTCTCAGGTTGACACTTTCAGTCACGTTCGCCAAGCTATCATCGTTCGACTCTCCCTCGATATTGTTCGTCGCGAGTTCTCCGATTGTCTTGAGTTCTTCCTCGGTCGATGTTTTTTCCAACTCCTTCTTCTGCTTAGGTTTTATTTCTTTTAAAAGTTTCTCCATATTAATCCCACGAGTAGGTCGGAATGTAGGTCTGCCTAGGCAGAGCCGCCTTGTCTAGGTAAGGTGTAAATACTGCAGGGTTCCACCCGGTGCCCTGCAGGGATCGTTCGCGACCGCTTTAGTTTACATCATTGCGGCCATGCAGCCGTAGGCACGATGCCTTCCACCGTAGCTTTTGATGTTGTGTGTTCTTAGTCTGCCTGCTTCCCATGGACCTGTCCGGCAAGGTTAGACCTGCCAGGGGCCAGAGCCCCCGCCGGCTGAGCTCCAAAGTTCATTGCAGAAACGCAAGCCCGCCCGCCGCGGCAAGGCGACACACTTGGGAGGGATTATTATTATTATTATTATTATTATTATTATTATTATTATTATTATTATTATTATTATTATTATTATTATTATTATTATTATTATTATTATTATTATTATTATTATTATTATTATTATTATTATTATTATTATTATTATTATTATTATTATTATTATTATTATTATTATTATTATTATTATTATTATTATTATTATTATTATTATTATTATTATTATTATTATTATTATTATTATTATTATTATTATTATTATTATTATTATTATTATTATTATTATTATTATTATTATTATTATTATTATTATTATTATTATTATTATTATTATTATTATTATTATTATTATTATTATTATTATTATTATTATTATTATTATTATTATTATTATTACTATTATTATTATTACTATTATTATTATTATTATTATTATTATTATTATTATTATTATTATTATTATTATTATTATTATTATTATTATTTGTTGCCGATCGAAGCGCTATTAAGCTTACTTTCTTTATTCGATATCATAACAAATTTTACTCTTGCTCGTATGTATTATGCCTACAAAGAGAAAATAAAGAACAAACGAATGATTAAATAATTAACTTAAATCATTTAAAATCATTTAAATCATTTAATTCAAATTTTCTGTCTCCTCTTTTTTTTATTATAAGTGGGCGTTCGTATTTATTAAAATAACTTTAGCCGACTTGGGTTTACTTTGGTCCGTTGCGAAGTAAGGAAGCTTGTATAAATGCTTGGTCGGTTGGCAAAACTATTATCACTTCTTCCAGGTCGGGGTTTACTAGGTGTTCTTGTCGAATGAGGGGGGGGGGTAGGAAAAAGAGAAAAGCGGATAATGTTATACTACAGTTTGTGTTACTGAGTCTGAGATCTGCTCGATGAGGTTAGAGTAGGGGTTTTGTGTTATTATCGTCGTTATGGCCTTAGACCGGCCCGGTGGTGAGATGTCGTAAATATATTCCTTTGGGGGATTATTCGAGTTATTCAACGGCTTAGGACTAGTTGATGCAACAGGGATGGTCGAGGATGGTACTTGATATATAATTTCTTGAAGGCGTATTCCGGTGTCCGGAGTTTCCATAGATACATAGCTATTAGATGCATAATCTTCCTCCATCCCTGGTACTGTTCTATATCCTGCGAAGGTTTTGCGGAGAAAGAGAACGCAGTTAATTGCAACGAAGAGACTTAGTACAATCAACAGAATTATTCCTCCTAAAATGAGAATCTTGACAAAAGTTTTGCTTAGTTATAGTCAGCTGGTGAGTATCGGCTTCTGCCAGGTAACATTTTATTTCGGCTAAGCTAATGCCGAATGGTAAGGATCCCATTTCTGTCAGGGGAATAGTTGTAGGTCTCAGAGTGGACCAGGGGTTTGCCTGTAGGTACAGTTGAGGTTTTGTTAATAGAGGCAATAATTCTGCAATGTGTAGCGGAGTCTTTGGTTGGAACGATTGTCCAGGTGTTTCCTCAGACAAGGGTGATCCCAACATGGTTACATAGTCATTATTAACGAAGCATCCTGGGGATATTCGAATGATTCCTCTTCCCCAAATTTCAATTTCTTGAATTTCACTGCTACAGTTGACGTACATTTTTTTTAAGAGTGATAAATCTAAGCGACAATGATTTGACCAAATTTTTGATGGAAAAATTTCTGGCAGTTCGCAACCCGGTTAGAGTCAGCGCCACCTAAGATCCCTGTGTTATCGATCTCAGAAAGATCTTTAACAATCGAATCATTAATTATTTTTGTCAACTCTGATTGCCTCACTCATTCATTAAGAATTAATGAGGCAACCAGAACTGACGATTTTTTACTTTTTAAAGAAATCGTGAAAAAATATTGCCACAGCCCGGGTTCGAACCGGGAACTCCAGAATTCTAGCCTGGTACGTTACCAATTACGCCACCGCGGCTCTAGCAACATCAATTCACGATCTCTATTTTAATGTCAATTAATACACCTTTGTTATTTTATTATACGCGGTCATATGTTTCTTAAGAGTGATAAATCTAAGCGACAATGATTTGACCAAATTTTTGATGGAAAAATTTCTGGCAGTTCGCAACCCGGTTAGAGTCAGCGCCACCTAAGATCCCTGTGTTATCGATCTCAGAAAGATCTTTAACAATCGAATCATTAATTATTTTTGTCAGCTCTGATTGCCTCACTCATTCATTAAGAATTAATGAGGCAACCAGAACTGACGATTTTTTACTTTTTAAAGAAATCGTGAAAAAATATTGCCACAGCCCGGGTTCGAACCGGTACATTTTTCTTGGTTCCGGAAGGGAGTATAACCACTTTTTGGTCGTCTCGAGTTGCTTCCAGTAGGGGTTCTGTTCTTTGATAATTCTGACATTGCAGTCGTCATACACTTTGCTATTTTCGTTATTCAAAATCATCACTTCGCATATTGGGTGAGAAATAGCGTAAAAAATTATATAATTTGGTGTGCATATTTGGTAGGTGTCTAACCATAAGCATGTTGTAACTCGGGTGTGCCAAGCAATACATATTTATTACGTTCTTTGGAGAGCATCAAATACGTAGGGTGGACATATGCTGTTCCTTCCGAGGTGTTGCCGATGATTTGGGGCATAGGAAAGGGGTTAAGCTTGTACAGAGAAAACAGATTAGGATTTACCAAGGGGATGTGTATAATAATGGTAATTTTTCCATCGTAATAAAGGGTGATTTTTTAAGAGCTTGAGAACTTTTTTTTAAAAAAAAACGCATAAAATTTGCAAAATCTCATCGGTTCTTTATTTGAAACGTTAGATTGGTCCATGACATTTACTTTTTGAAGATAATTTCATTTAAATGTTGACCGCGGCTGCGTCTTAGGTGGTCCATTCGGAAAGTCCAATTTTGGGCAACTTTTTCGAGCATTTCGGCCGGAATAGCCCGAATTTCTTCGGAAATGTTGTCTTCCAAAACTGGAATAGTTGCTGGCTTATTTCTGTAGACTTTAGACTTGACGTAGCCCCACAAAAAATAGTCTAAAGGCGTCAAATCGCATGATCTTGGTGGCCAACTTACCGGGCCATTTCTTGAGATGAATTGTTCTCCGAAGTTTTCGCTCAAAATGGCCATAGAATCGCGAGCTGTGTGGCATGTAGCGCCATCTTGTTGAAACCACATGTCAACTAAGTTCAGTTCTTCCATTTTTGGCAACAAAAAGTTTGTTAGCATCGAACGATAGCGATCGCCATTCACCGTAACGTTGCGTCCAACAGCATCTTTGAAAAAATACGGTCCAATGATTCCACCAGCGTACAAACCACACCAAACAGTGCATTTTTCGGGATGCATGGGCAGTTCTTGAACGGCTTCTGGTTGCTCTTCACTCCAAATGCGGCAATTTTGCCTATTTACGTAGCCATTCAACCAGAAATGAGCCTCATCGCTGAACAAAATTTGTCGATAAAAAAGCGGATTTTCTGCCAACTTTTCTAGGGCCCATTCACTGAAAATTCGACGTTGTGGCAGATCGTTCGGCTTCAGTTGTTGCAGGAGCTGTATTTTATACGGTTTTACACCAAGATCTTTGCGTAAAATCTTCCATGTCGTCGAATAACACAAACCCAATTGCTGCGAACGGCGACGAATCGACATTTCACGGTCTTCAGCAACACTCTCAGAAACAGACGCAATATTCTCTTCTGTACGCACTGTACGCATTCGTGTGGTTGGTTTAATGTCCAATAAAGTAAACTGAGTGCGAAACTTGGTCACAATCGCATTAATTGTTTGCTCACTTGGTCGATTATGTAGACCATAAATCGGACGTAAATCGCGAAACACTTTTCGAACCGAACACTGATTTTTGTAATAAAATTCAATTATTTGCAAGCGTTGCTCGTTAGTAAGTCTATTCATTATGAAATGTCAAAGCATACTGAGCATCTTTCTCTTTGACACCTTGTCTGAAATCCCGCGTGATCTGTCAAATACTAATGCATGAAAATCCTAACCTCAAAAAAATCACCCTTTAGTTTGCTGAAACTCGAGAAATTCTTGATATGGTACTAGAATTTATATCTGTTAATGGTATCGGTACAGCAAACTGTGATTGACTTTATTTTATGTCTCGAATAACCGATTCGCAGGTAGCAAGGTTCAACAATTCTGAGTGGAGGAGTCCTAGTTTGGCGTAGTATACGATGTCCGTGAGGGTTCGTAGACTGGTGAGGTAAGCATCGGCGACCAACTCGATGTTCTTCCTCCATTCCAAAAGACGTGTTGTGTACAAGATGCGGGCGTTGTTTTTCGTAAATACTTCTCGTGCCATCTTTCAAGTTTCATTATGAATTAATTCCATAACTTTAATTCGGGGATTGATTGTTTGAAATTTTGAATTTATTATGTGCGTTCGATTTTCCAACAGGGTCATGATCTCTTTGCGTTCTGATTTTACATAATAAATCTGATCATTATAATAGTCAACTTCGGTTTCAGTGGGTGTCAAACTCAGTGATTTACGAGCCGTCCCTATAAAATCCGATGGTATTCTGCCCGTGTCGGCAAAATGACTGTATCCTAATTCCTTGGCGAATGACAGATATTAATTTGCGTGATCTTATATTCTATATCTTCCTTATTCATATAAGTATTGCAATATTCGTATAAGAAAGGATAGCAATCTCTTTCCATGGTGTCTAGTGGTAGGTCGGCAAAGCAAGGTTGATGATTTTCGAACGGTTGTAAGTCCAAATAAGTGACTAGTTGCCATTCTGCTTGTATTAAGTACGTGTCTCTTTAAGGTTCGTAATATACCAGGTGTATGCATAAGTATTTTCCGGTTTAACTAAGAGATGGCGCCAGCGAAAAGTACGCAGCGTATTAATTTGACACATACGTTATTTTGTTCGTCTGACATTAACCTACAAACACACACAAGTTGAGTCCGCCAAAAACTAGCGTCTTTGTTTTATCGTTCAGTGATCATGTCGAGTTTTGTGCCTGAAAAAGAACATTCGCGGCACGCATTGTTTTTCTTATTTAATCAAAAGAAAAAGGCTGCTGAAAGTCAACGTTTGCTGGTAGAAACATATGGTGAACACGCTCCATCGATTAGAACATGTGAGACATGGTTTTGACAATTTAAGAGTGGTGATTTCAATGTGAAAGACAGTGAGCGCTCTGGTAGACCACAAAAATGCGAAGACGAGCAATTGCAGGAGTTATTGGATGATGACCCAACTCAAATTCAACGGCAATTAGCAGAAGTATCACATGTGTCACAAGAAACAATCAGCAGACGTTTACGAGTAATGGGGAAGATCAATAAACTCGGTAAATGGGTCCCACACGATTTGAATGAACGTCAAATAGAAAATCGCAAAGTCACTTGTGAAGTGCTGCTTCAACGCCACGAAAGGAAATCATTTTTGCATCGAATTGTGACGGGTGACGAAAAATGGATTTATTTTGAAAACCCGAAGCGGAAAAAATCGTGGCTTTCACCTGGCGAAGCCGGTCCTTCAACACCAAGGCCAAATCGCTTTGGCAAGAAGACCATGCTCTGTGTCTGGTTGGACCAGAGCGGTATTGTGTATTATGAACTCTTGAAGCCCGGCGAAACCATTAATACACAAAGCTATCGCCAACAAATTATTAATTTAAACCACGCATTAATCGAAAGACGACCGGAATGGGCCAGAAGACATGGCAAAGTGATTTTGTTACACGACAATGCGCCGTCTCATACAGCAAAAGCAGTGAAAGACACCTTGAAATCGCTTGGATGGGACATCCTTCCGCACCCGCCGTATTCGCCAGACCTGGCGCCATCTGACTATCACCTCTTCGCATCAATGGGGCACGCGCTCCCAGAGCAGCACTTCAGCAATTTCGAGGAAGTTGGAAAAAGGCTCGACGAATGGTTTGCCGCAAAAGACAAGCAGTTTTTCTGGCATGGTATTCATAAGTTACCTGAAAGATGGGCGAAACGTGTAGAAGCCGATGGAAAATATTTTGAATAAAATAAAAATTAATTTCCCTTGAAAATTACGTGTTTTTTTTTACCAAAAAACCGGAAAAAACTTATGCATACACCTGGTAGTCCCGCTTCGTCCTCTATTTTTTTTAGCTTGATGTTTGGCAGGCCCATACCTGCTTTGAGGGTAAGTAGGACGAGGATGAGCAACATTTCCTCGGGATGTCAGTCCTTGAATCACAAATATTACTGCTGTCACACACACACACATATATATATATATATATATATCTATTGGTATATTAGTTGCAATATATATAATGTGTTTAGGGTACTTAGTGCGTTTAGTGCGAGTGCGGAGTGGGGAAGTCGGGGTTCCAGCATGGGTGTACGAAGGTGCAGTTATTAACACCTTTCATTATTAAGCGAACCGGCTTGGTTCGGAGGACTTAAAAATACTGGGAGATTAAAGGGGGTAGTGTAAGTCTTTTGAGTATACGGGACTAAGGATGTGGGGTCTTGGGAAAAGAAACTGTTCAGTTCGAATTCGAAACTTTTTCTGTACGGTCTTTTATTATTGTACGTTCCGTCGGTGGTGCTAGATCGATTCTTCTGTTACTTTACGTGTGTGATCTTCGAAATGGCTACTTCGTTGGCCTATAATTTACGTCGTATCTTGATTGTTTATATAGATTCGTTGGTCGAATATTAAGGTGATAGGTTTTTGGGTGATCGGTTTCCAGACCGTGAATTCCCCATACCGAGGAAGGATTATGTGCAATCTCTACGGCGGATGTTGGTTCATTTAAATCGAATCGGGTGAGTCTGTGATGACGTGTGATATTATTTCTCGTTACAATAACGTGTAAGTTTATTTCTCTTTATGTGGTTAATTTATCCATGGAATCGAGTTAGAACACAGTTGTTTTATTATTGTTATTATGATTATTTTGGATGTCGTCTAGAATAGGTATATACAGGGTGGCCGATTTATCTGAAGACATTGAAATATTTCGAAAGCTACGCATCGGATCAAAAAAAATTTTCAATAAAATTTGTTCGCCTGGAAGGGGGTCATCCAATGATACTAACGTCGACTCCTCACCCACCTCACCAATCCCCTGGGGGTAGGGGTGGGGGCTACTTTGAAATCGTGAATAAGAACCCCTATTTTTTATTGCAGATTCGGATTCCCCAAAAAAAAATGGGAAACTTTTATCTAAACAATTTTTTTTCGATTCGTGATAGATGGAGCTGTAATCGCAAGAAACCTGATTTTCGCGAATATCTCCAAAAATTTCCACCCCCACCCCAGGGGGTAGGGATAGGGGGGGAGGGTAGATCGAGTTTCGTATCGCTAAATAGCTTTTTGAAAAATTAAACATGTTTTTTCTTCTTTCGATCCGATTTGTAATTTCTCGAGATGTGCGCAAAAATCAGGTCCTTTGCGATTACAGCGCCATCTATCACGAATCGAAAAAAAATGTTTCAGATAAAAGTTACTTATTTTTTTATGGGGAATACGAATCTGCAATAAAAAATAGGGGTTCTCATTAACGGTTTTAAAGTGGCCCCCACCCCCACCCCAGGGGCTAGGGGTGAGGGGCCGACTTTAGTATCATTGGATGACCCCCTTCCAGGCGAACAAATTTTATTGAGAACTTTTTTTGATCCGATGCGTAGTTTCCAAAATATTTCAATTTCTTCAGATAAATCGGCCACCCTGTATATAAAAAATTAAAATTCGTTGCTATAGGTGGGAAGAAACACCTCTCGTAAGAATTGAGACAAAGAAGATTCTTGGGCAATGAGTAAAAAAATTATGGTTATTTTGTGTTGATACTATAGTACTTGGGAATATACGTACATTTTAACAAATTAAATTTTAATGTTCATATTTTTATTCTAGATGGATGGAAAACGAAGGATCGTTGGGTTTAGAACTTCTCTTTCGTTCGTGTTCCCCTCAGGAAAGTGTATCGTCCCATTAACCAGGGGAGCCATGAATTCTCAATTTTTACCTTGTAATTTCTCGGTGTAGATAAGAGAGAACAAGGTGTACATTTTGGAAAAAATAAAAAGGAGAAACAAGAATATAAATGTGGATGTCAAAATATTGTAGTATAATAATAAAAAAAAAATTTTGACAAATGCAAGCGTGCAATTTCTAATTTGTGTTGGTTTGTTTCCTTTTAACGATTAGTGGGAGTGCACATCAGAGTATGGGTTACTTCTAAATGGCATATAACGCATGTTGTTTCGTTTCTTTTACAACCAGAACACATATTAGGATGTAGGCAAGATATAAATATGCCTTCACCAGGTCGCAGTCGGCAGCATCGACATAGGTCAAAGTCTAGTATCGTGTCGTAAGTGGTCGTTATTGACAAAGATGATAAATTCAGTGTTTCTGACCAGGGTGTCGGGGGTCGAAAGAAATCGCTTCTGTCAACAGGAGAGGGTGGTGGGGTAGTAGGGCTACGAGGCGGCGGACCAGACGTGGCCAGAGACCTACGTGGGCATTGGGTGGGTGGGGAGATCCCCAAAGTCATATGCAGGTACCGACAACTTGGGCACCAAAAAGCGTGCTACTCCCACGGATCGTCTTTAATTTCCCAATTTCCCATCACCATTCCACAATGAAAACATGTTACTTCGTCTTCTTTTCCCGAAAAGAAAAATCCGGCTGTTATGCCGGTACCGCGTAATTGGATTATTTGGTATTCGGTATAGTATTAAAAGTTATTATTTTTTGGGATCGTTTTCCGATAAGGAGATGAATCTCGAGTGTTGTGCCGCGGAATATTCCACTCCGTATTTAGTATATTCGGGAATATTCCATAGTAACGAAACATTGGAATTCGTTCAAGACAAGAAACGAAGTCCAATGCCCGATCGTATGAACGACCCCAAGAACGCTGACGCAGCATGAGCGACTCGCTTTGCGTTCGGACGAAAGGCTAACGCTAAAATTGCGAATTAAGGGATTTTCGTGAAGACAGTTAGCAACTGCTTTACGAAAAGACAGTATTAAATTAGATTGAAAAGAGAACGGTTGGTTCCTCGTTTAATACGCGAAACAACGCATTATTGTACTTCTTACTTTGATATATAAATAGGCAACGGAAAGTTATCGTTGCTTATAATAAATACTTCCTTTTATATAAATTCGCGTTCCCATCTTTTACTCGAGATTCATCTGCTTATCGGCAAACGATCCCAAAAAATAATAATTTTTGATATTATACCGACTACCGAATAATCCAATTACTCGGTACTAGCATAACATTTTGTGGCAGCGGTGGGATCTGCCGAAGTTGAGTGATTCGTGATTAGGACAAAAGTGTTTTGGACAAAGTTAAGAATACTCTGAAGTGACGACTACGACGCGTGCAAGGACACCAGTGTAGTTCGTGAAAACCCGACTAATCTAACGCGAAGACGCAAATTGAACGTCGGTGCGGGGTGACGTATCGGTCAACCGTTTAAAGTCCCGATTGACGGTGTCACGTCAAGTCGCGGAAAACCGTACAAGGTGTGCAGCCGAGTACGCAAAGCAGCTACTCGAGAAGAAGCCGTCGCGCAACCATTGGCGACGCACCAAGGACGAACCCAGGAACCAACGAAGAAACGGGTCAACAGCGTCAGGAAGGACGACAAGGACCATCGACCGAACAGAGATACAGGACAACAAGTCGGCAACAGTATGGAAAGGACAATCTTCCAGATCATCTATCTGTAAGTGGCGGTTACATTATACTTATACATATAGCCGATAAACTGAAGTCAGATAGGACAAATATTTTAAAATTTTAGAAACAAAATTAATAATTTTGCCAAAGCCAGCGTAGAACCGATATTTGGGAAAATATTCCACTAGATATATATTTCTCTTGAGATTTTGTGAGAATATTTTAAAGTAGAGTTCGCCGAGAAATTAGCAAACATGTCAGAATCGAGAGGAGCCCGATCAAGCATAGGGGCAACTCGCTAGAGACAACGTTGCCTGGCGCAGGGGTAGCCCCTACGTGTTTAATATGGCTACTGGCGAGCGAACTCCCGAGCACATCACCGAGGAAATGGTTGAGCGGGAAATAGAAAACATGCGAACCATAGATCGTGTAGGTTTTTCAGCAGCTACCGGTACGACAGCCCGGTCGGTACCAGCGAGAGTACGCGATCGGTTGGAAGCGGTCGACCGAAGCCAACGCGAACTGGAAAGAGCGCGACGCCAGTGCGAGAGGCTGCAGCGCGAGCACGATAGAGGCCAACGCGAACTCGATCGCGAACTCAGGGAGGCCGAAACACCGTCGGCGAGACGGAACTTGGCGGACACGCTCAACGAGGTAGGTGCGGACGAGTACGAACTCATCCGGTCCCTACGAGAGCAAAACGCCAAACTATCGCGGAGGCTGGGAAATACAGGGTTGGAAGAACGTCCAATACCACGTCCGTGGTCGAGGCAAACCCGATTTGAGGAATCGGATTATCCCCCTACGGATCCCGTGTTCCAGAGGGAACAACGGAGGGTGTCGGAAACACCAAGTCGGACACTCGACCTGGGGCTGGCCTTGAAAAATATAAAGCGCTTCGACGGCAGCAACGCTGACGAACAAGATGCCTTCTTGCGATCGTGCGAGACAGTTTTCAAGAGAGTAGCGCCCCAGGATCAAGACATCCTGCATGGCGAGATGCTTAAGTTGTATGGGCACTGCATGCCGCTAAGGGACGGCGCGACGAGGATATATTCATCACCACGCAGTAGAACTGCCGCCACGTGCAAATACATAGGTCTGCTTACAGAGATAAATCTTCCTTCCGAAAACGGGCCTAACATAAATGCCGCCGAGAAAAATAAATTTGTCAGACTACCTACAAGGAGTAGGATCGGCCGAGGCATCATAGAGAGACTTCGTGTCACACCGTCAAGAACCAAAAGAGTGAGTTTAAATGTTCCTAAACACGACGGGGAAGTGCAACAGCCGACGGTGACACTCGAGCCGTCGGAGATAGCGAAGACCGTACGTCGCCGCCAGGTCAAGGCACTGCGCGTAAGCTCAGAGAGCACGGGGAAGAAGGCCAAACGGTTTGCGCAGCGCCAACGGAAGCCCGACTTGGTGCCCTCCAGCAGTGAAAGGCGAGTAGCTCGCGCAGGAATAGTGTGCGAATACAACGGTGTATTCCAACTACGAGGGACCAAGCGAAAGCGCACGCATGAGGTGCAAGATCGCGCACCCTTTAAGGTCGGATCGAAGGACCTAGGATCGCAACCCTTGCCTGGGAAGACCGTAAAATCGGGGCATGGGTCCGGTAAAATGCATAAAGCCGGAAAAAGAAATACTGATGCAAATGCTCTTAGTCGCACATATGCGACCACACGAGCCCGAGTGGGACAGGACAGAAAGTCCCACAAAAAAGAGAATGATAGCGCAATCGGGTATACGAACAGCCGCACAAAGCGGAGAGTCGAGGATACCCAAGGCAACCAGTATAACTCGTCGACATAGTAACACACGGAGTAAGAGCTACTTGCGATAGTATAGGCCCTAGCTCAATTCCGGCCATATATTTAAGGTACCGGTTTCACAGTAGTGACGGACCACCAACCGCTCACCTGGCTGTTCGGAGTAAAGGACCCAGGTTCGAGATTGATGCGTTGGAAAATTAAATTGGCGGAACATGAGTTTAACGTAGAGTACAAGGCAGGAAAGCGCAATACGAATGAAGATGCGCTAAGTCGAATATGCCTTACTACGAGGGCCCAAGCGAGAGCGAAGAACGAAGTCCGTGTGTCGAAAGAAGACAACACGACGGGGCAAGTAGGCACAACGAAAGACCGCACAAAGCGGACAGCCGAAGATACCCCGTATAGCCATGGTAGCTCGCTGGAGCGAGAGGTCAAGCTCGCCCGCGAGCGAGACGAGGACAGCAAGCGCCCGGGTACGGACAGCCGCACAAAGCGGAGAGCCGAGAATACCCCGGGCCAGCCTAGCAACGCGGCAGAGAGAGAGGCTGCGCTGGCCAATGCACCAGAAGAGGATAGAGAGATTCGCAGCGTGCCTGCAGAACGCTCTACTGAACCCCACAGCCCCGCCGAAAAGCCGTGCGGACGGGGAAGGGGTAGACCACGCAAGCTACATATGCAGGCCACTGGTAAGACTGCGAGCACCGCTGACAAGGACAGAGCGGGCCCAGCACAGCATGGCGGACCCGCGAAGCGCGGAAGGCCGTGAAAGGCAAACGTTGGAAGGCTGCTCGAGAGAGAGAGCGACCCAACGGCGGAGCCACCGGTGGGCACACCGAGTGCAGAAACTGCGGGCCGAGCACCGCACAAGCCTGCTAAGGAAGCGAGGCAAGGCGAGGGCCACAGCCCGCAAACCTCCGGCAGCACAAACGGAGACAGTGTTACGAAAGAGCCCAGCGACTGCCGCAGTGGCGTAGCCATTCCCTTCCTCGAAGATCGCATGAAAATCATAAAAGAATACCACGACACCCCCATAGGAGGGCATCAGGGTATCAGGCGTACGCTGCATCGGATCCGGACCAAGTACGACTGGCCCGGCATAAGAAGGGATTTGGAAAAATATAAAACATCCTGCGAATCCTGCCAGAAAAATAAAATCGGGAAAAGGGAACGAGTACCGATGGTGGTAACTGACACCCTTTCGAGGTCGTTTGAAAAAGTTGCGGTCGACATCGTAGGACCGCTACCGGAAAACGTCAACGGGAAAAAATGTATACTTACGATTCAAGACGCACTTATTAAGTACAGCGCAGCGATTCCACTGCCGAACCAAGAGGCTCCGACAGTAGCAAAGGCGCTCGTAGAAGAATTGATTTGCCGGCACGGGACACCGGAAATAATATTATCGGATCAAGGCATGAACTTCCTCAGCTCGACCTTCAAAGAGATATGTCGACTGCTCCGAATCAAGAAGATATAAACGACGGCCTACCATCCGGAATCAAATGGCGCGCTAGAAAGATCGCATCGCACCCTCGCTGAATATCTGAAAAATTTCATAAATGAGGATCAAGGTAATTGGGACGAGTGGCTGCCGTACGCGATGCTCACGTACAACACCACTCCACATACGGGGACCGAATTGTCACCCCATGTATTGGTATACGGACGCGAAGCGGAGTTACCGACCGCCGTGAAGCAGGAGCCCCGCCGCACCTATGCGTACGACGACTACGTCCAAGAGTTACGCGAACGACTACGCGCCGCATGGACTGTAGCACGAGACAACCTGGAAGGCGCGAAAAGACGGTCGAAGACTACATACGACCAAGGCGCACAGGTGCAGGAGTACCGCGTCGGCAAACGCGTACTCCTCCGCGACGAGACGGTGCGCAGGGGGCGGTCAGCCAAGCTGACCCCAAAGTGGACGGGTCCTCACGAAATAGTAGAGAAGAGGCCCCCCGTCAATTACGTCATCCGAAAGGGACGTAAAATCCAGGCGGTGCTTGCAAACCGCCTGAAGCTCTTTATCGAGCACTAATAGCTCAGGAATTGAGGAATTCGAATACTTATAGCTAGTTAAAACTAAATATTAGCTAGAAAATAAATGTGGGAAGGAGCCCCTCAGGATGCAGGGTAGGGAGCTCCAATAAAATAGAAGAGGTCTTAGGAGACCTAATTTGATCAACTGGAAAAAGAGCGTATACATATCGGAAAAATATTTTAAACAAAACAATTTCATTACGCAATCCGGAGGGGGCGGAATACTGTGACCGTGACAGAAAAGCACCACGAAAAATGTATAGCGTATTAATACTGACACAGGATAGTGTTCGGCGTAGAGTGTAAAAAGAATACCGCGCACACTCTATTCGGTTGATATACACATGTTAATGAGCCTCAGAGTGAGGAAGAAGGCACGCGTAGACAATCTAGTCCCAACGCTGAATAGAGCACAGAAAGGCCTACAGCGAAAATGGACACAGATAACGGCGAGAAATGCGCGAAAAGGTTATCTAACTAACCCATCCCCTCATTGTCCTAATGCAAGAGCAAGGGTGATAGCTATACGTCGCGCCAACCCTAGAGAAATTGTGGGAAAAATCCCACTCGGCTTAAAATGTTAAATAATACGGGAATACTGGCTTTGGTAGGCGTATGTATAGTAACCGCCCGAGATTTCAGCATCAAAACCATCGGGCGAACATCGCAGATCATCCGAAAAAACTACCTCCCGTCGTTCAATTTAAAATTAACGGAAATTGAAGTTCAGGCACCACCTACGCAGACCGAGAGGACAATTCCATTACAGAGGGTGCTGCGAGACCCAGAAGAGCTTCAAAAGCTCGGAGCTCGAGCCGACCAAATCATGGACGGCCTCAATACAGACGGAGACGGGATGCAACACATCCATAATCTGAGTTTTTACTCACTGGATGCAGTAGCGCCAATAGCCTTGGTTGGCTATGTTCTGTTTAAATGTTATAGGTATCAGCGAAACCGAACGCCAACAAGGACAAGCGAGGCAACGACCCCGGCAGCAGCCGAGGTAAACATCAACCTCGAGCCGATCGGACGACAACAGCCAGAAGAGCGACTGCGATCCGAGCTGGCCAGGTTATGCACCCGTCCCCCCAACCGAGAGCGACTCGCTCGGGTCGAAAGACGATAAGAAGCAAAAGGAAAAACTTCATCGTTACAAATGAAAAAATGAAAAATTTTATTGTATTGTTATATAACTTCAAACGAGAAACCAATCGAAGAAAAAAATTTTTAAAGAAAAAATTTTATTGTATTGTTATATAACTTCAAACGAGAAACCAATCGAAGAAAAAATTTTTTAAAGAAAAATTTTTCCTTTTAAGGGGGAGGGATGTTGTGCCGCGGAATATTCCACTCCGTATTTAGTATATTCGGGAATATTCCATAGTAACGGAACATTGGAATTCGTTCAAGACAAGAAACGAAGTCCAATGCCCGATCGTATGAACGACCCCAAGAACGCTGACGCAGCATGAGCGACTCGCTTGGCGTTCGGGCGAAAGGCTAACGCTAAAATTGCGAATTAAGGGATTTTCGTGAAGACAGTTAGCAACTGCTTTACGAAAAGACTTACGAAAAGAATACTCGAAACAACGCATTATTGTACTTCTTACTTTGATATATATATAGGCAACGGAAAGTTACCGTTGCTTATAATAAATATTTCCTTTTATATAAATTCGCGTTTCCATCTTTTACTCGAGATCCATCTCCTTATCGGCAAACGATCCCAAAAAATAATAACTTTTAATATTATACCGACTACCGAATAATCCAATTACTCGGTACCGGCATAACACGAGTAAAAGATGAAAACGCTAATTTATATAAAAGGAAGTATTTATTATAGGCAACGGTAACTTTCCGTTGTCTATTTAATTGTCAAAGTAAGAAGTACAATAATACGTTGTTTCGAGTATTTCACGAGGAACCAACCGTTCTCTGTTGAGTCTAAATTAATACTGATTTTAGTAAAGCAGTTAGCAGCTGCGTTTGCTAAAATCTCTTAGTTGGCAGTTTTACCTAGCGAGTCGCCTCATGCTGCATCGGCGTCTCCCTCGCATCCTGTTTTGAACGAATGCTATATTTTAGAATTCTGTATCTCGCTGTGTCAGCTAAGGAATATTCCTGAGAATACGGGAAGTGGAATATTCAGCGACACAACATCCCTCCCCCCTTAAAAGGAAAAATTTTTTAAAAAATTTTTTCTTCAGTTGGTTTTCCGTTTACGTATAATGTTTTTCCCAATTACATATTGTCAATGTCGTTCGGGTCGAGCAAGACTTTCTCGATTGGGGGGACGATTTCATAACCTGGCCAGCTCGGTTCGCAGTCGTTCCTCTGACTGTTGTCGTCCGAGTGGCTCGAGGTTGATGGTTACCTCGGCGGCTGCCGGGGTTGTTGCCTCACTAGTTCTCGGTGGTGTTCTCTTTCTTTTGTACCTGTAACACTTAAGCAGAACGTAGCCAACCAAGGCTATCGGCGCTATAGCGCCCAAGGAGCAGAAACTCAAGTTGTGGATGTGTTGCATCCCGTCTCCGGCAGTATTGAGGTTGTCCATGATTTGGTCGGCTCGAGCTCCGAGCTTTTGAAGCTCTTCCGGGTCTCGCAGCACGCTCTGCAGTGGAATTGTTCTCTCGGTCTGCGTAGGGGGCGCCTGAGCTTCAATCTCCGTTAATTTTAAATTGAACGACGAGAGGTAGTTTTCCCGGATGATTTGCGATGTTCGCCCGATGGTTTTGATGCTGAAATCTCGGACGGTTACTATACATACGCTTACCAAAGCCAGTATACCTGAATTGTATAGTATCTCGTTTTGAGTAGGAATTTTTCCGCAATTTATTCCTACGGGTTCAGGGAATGGCGCGACGTATAACCATCGCCCTTGCTGTTGCATAGGGACGACAAGGGGATGGTTTAGTTCAATGACCCTTTTTCCGCATTTCTTGCCGTTATCAGTGTCCATTTTTGCGTAGATGAGAACTTCGCAGGGCGCGTCATTCGTAATTGGAATTGTTGGAAACGTGGGTGGGCAGATGTATGATTTGCCCAGTGCCTTACAAATTTTTATGTTTGCCTGCCGCTGTCAGCACGCATGGGTATAGGATATACTTTTTGTACACTATACCGTTGCTGCCCGATCAGCGTTATATCCAGCACGAGGACTACCGCGTTGCCTTCGCTGTAGGCCCTGGTATCTGCCAGTCGCATAAGTGTTGGCACTTGGTCGCTTGTTATTGCTACTGGGAAACTACTGCCTGACGGTAGGTGTGGTAGTGCTTAAACGAGGTGCTTGGCGAGTGTGCGTGGCGGCAGGGACGTTGCCCTGGCCTTATTGCTAGCTATATCGTCCACCATCCACACTAGTTCCTGCACGTCGCTGAGTAATGCTTCGACCGCAATACTTATCGCGTTAAGCGTTTCGGCTAAGTGTTGGCGTCTCTTTAAGTAGTATACGTCGCCGTTGAGTGTGAGGTTTATATGCTGCATTTGGGCCAGCAAAGTCCGTTCGTTAGCCTGAATGTGATGCGCGCTTTCATTAAATAGGCTGAGCGTGGTTTTTATGACCTGTACTTGATTTTTCAGCCCTTCCTTCAGGGTCTGGTGGGACGCCTTAAGGTGCGTTATCTCTTCATGGAGCTCCTGTGCGTCGGCGGCGTCCATGTTTCCTGTGATGGCCTTGTATAAGCTTCCAAGGCCGTCTACCAATCCTCTGCGTTCTCGGACGGGGCGCGTCCCGTGGAGGTCGAATATGGTCAATACCCCCAACTCTATCCTTCTCTTCATTCTTAGAACGGAATCGCTTATGACGGGGTATATATCATTGACGGGAGTTTCGCCTTCGCACAACTCTGTGAGACATTGCAGACTTTTGCTGATCTTTGCTTCTCTGTGTATTAGAGCGGCGAGGTCCAGCCTGATAATCAACCGCCACGTCGATTGGATTACTGCTGCCTATCGAAGTTATTTTCAGTTAGTAGCATCTCTTGGAAGAACACACACCAAGTTTCAGCCAGATCGGTTTATTTCTTTGTGTTTGGCGTTCGTTTGAATCGAAGAAGTCGAAAGGTTTTCAAAACATGGACGAAAAAGAATTTCGCGTGTTGATTAAACATTACTTTATGAAAGGCAAATCGCCTCAGGAGACTAAAGAGAAGCTTGATAAACATTATGGTGACTCTGCACCTTCAATTAGAACAGTTTATAAGTGGTTTCAAAATTTTCGGAGTGGCCATATGGACACGAGTGACGCTGAACGTTCTGGACGCCCTGTTTCAGCCACTACTCCAGAAATCATTGATAAAATCCATTTGACAGACTTGGACAAATCCTATTATTCGAAAGGGATCAACAAACTAGAGCATGCTTATGTTGAAAAATAAAAATGATCCATCCTAAAAAATTAAGTAGTTTTCATTTTTGCACGGACTTTTCAAACCACCCTCGTATATATGTTTTTTTTTTCTTTCTTCATTTATTAATTTATTATTCTTTTGGGTGTAACTTAATACTACCATATAGATGTGACTGATTAATTTTATAGTGATGCAAATTTTTAATATTCTTAAGTTTGTTACTATAGCGTTTATACTCTACTAGTTGAATAAATATTCCTTAATGAACCTTTCTTATTCCTGAATCGAATTTAATTTAATTTAGCCTTTATTTTAAATTACTTTATTTTGTTTATTATTATTATTTTATTTATTATTATTATTTTATTTATTTTATTTTTATAACAACAATCACTAAAGATAGAATCTACAATGGAATTTTTGATTTCCTTAATCTATTTGAATGTACAGGGTGCGCCATCTCAATCTGGTCGATGGAAGTACACGTTTCGTATTGGTTATTTCAGTACAATTTCAACCATGTATCGCTATACGCCGAAAGAACGCGCCGAAATAGTTTCGCTTTACATTGAAAATAATCGTTCAGTTGTGTCAACTCAGCGTGCGTATCGTAAAAAATATCGCGGACGTTCTGCGCCCAAAGGCGACACTATCCGTCATTTAGCTTCAAATTTCATGGAGCACGGGTCTGTAGCGAATCTCCAACATCAAGCTCGACCGCGTCCAGGTCGTTCAAATGAAAATATCGAAGCTGTTCGACAGTGTTGCAGAAAATCCAAATGTCTCATACTGCCACCGGTCTCAGCAATTAAACATCAGTGGTACCACTTTGAGAAGGATTTTAAAGCAAGATCTTTACATGTTTCCGTACAAAGTGCAGTTGACTCAAAGATTATTGGAAACTGACAAGCCGCGACGCTTGGCTTACGCTAATAACGATAGTCGAATGAAGGAAGCTGAGCCGGATTTTTGGGAGCGAATTCTGATGACCGACGAGGCTCATTTCACTCTCTCTGGCGCTGTCAACAAACAAAACTGTCGCATGTGGGGCACCGATAATCCTCATATTATTCACGAAACTCCATTGCACGATGAGAAAGTGACAGTTTGGGCCGGTGTTTGCTCAAAAACCACCATTGGACCATTTTTCTTCAGAGCTGGTGAAACTGTCAATGGGGATCGATATCGGTGGATGTTGGCACACTTTGTTTTACCACAAATGCGTGAAAAAGGTCTTAAGGAATTTTGGTTCCAACAAGATGGTGCGACATGTCACACTGCGCGCTAGACAATGGACTATTTGCGTCGGAAGTTCCCAGGACGTGTGATATCAAAGAAAGGTGATATTGACTGGCCACCAAGATCGCCGGATTTGACTGCACCGGACTTCTTCTTGTGGGGATTTTTGAAAAGTAAAGTCTATGCCAACAAGCCGAAGACCATAGAGGAGCTAAAAAACAACATTCGAGCCGAAATCGCAGCGATATCGCCCGAGACGCTGGCAAATACAATGGAAAATGCCGAAAAAAGAGCTCATTTTTGTCTCAGTAATAAAGGCGGACATTTGATCGATGTGGTTTTTGGAAACTAATCAAAATAAATTGTAATGAATCAAATTTAATAAAAAAATACGACTTTGTGAAATCTGTTGAAAATTCTCTAAGTTATTCAATACTTCCATCGACCAGATTGAGATGGCGCACCCTGTACTATCACGTCTCTTTTTGGAAGTTTAATACGTGCATTGCCTTTTGTTAATTCAGCTGTGATTTCATGTGGACCAGTGTAGTGGTCACCAAGTTTTCCAGGTTTAGGTCCTTTCAACAAAAATACTGGTTCGCCGATTTAAAATTCAATTGGGTTTATTTTACGATCTTGATATTGTTTCGATTTTTCTTTAGATTTTTCTCGACCAATTTCTTGTATATCATGAATTTGCCTGACTAATTGGGTTAAATAGTCGTCGTATGTAGCAATCTTCTCCATATCTGATGATGACATCCCAGAGGGGACTCGGGCTATTTTTCCGAACACCATTTCATAGGGTGTGTGCTTAGTACCTTCGTCTACATTTCTATTGTAATTATAAATAGCAATTTCAACCCATTCGTCCCAATCGATTTGCTTCGTTGTAAATTGCTTGAGATATTCTCCAAGTGCGTGATGAGATCTTTCTAATGATCATTGGGTTGGGGATGAATAGCGGTGGTTCTAACTTTCCGAATTTTAAACAACTTCGCTATTTGTTTTTAAAATTTACTTAAAAAGTTGCTACCTTGGTCCGTAAGCACTGCCTTAGGCGATCCAAAAAAACAAATGAAACGTTTGACAAAGCTTTCCGCAATAGTTACTGCTTTTGCATTAGGTATAGGAATAGCTACAGAATATTTTGTTAATTGGTCTTGGATGGTCATTATATACTCATTCTCCTGCTTGGTTTTCGGTAAATGGCCTACTATGTCCATAGCAATTTTATCAAAAGCGATGGCAGGGGTATCCGTTATGATCATTGGCTGTTTAGTTTTTACGCGAACTAGTATTCTTAATTGACATTGTAAACATCGTTGAATATATAATTGAAAGTCAGCTTTTAGATTTTTCCAGTAATACTCGTGACGGATTCTATTGTATGTTTTGCTGACACCTCTGTGTCCAACTATAGCTGAAGAGTGCATCTCCTCAATAATTTTTACCTGATCTTCTACGAGGGGTTGTCTAATTAGCCCGTTACAAATAATAACTTTTACTTCACTCTGTGCAAAAATTGATCGAATTTGTGTGATAACATTTTCCCAAGGTATATTCAAGATAAAATCTGATTTTGCGATACTAATAGTTGGAAGCGATAATTTGTCAATTAAATGTGGGGCATTTTTCAATGTTTCTACTATGTTTCCTAATATTAATGTGGGTCCTTCACCGGAACCGTCGGTGATTGGTAGGACTATATTGAATCTATTACTTCGTTTTGCAATTGATTGAGGCTTTTTCAACTTTAAAGTTTTTAAATGTGAAAAATCGTTATTATCGCGGAGTGCTATCGCTCCTCTATCAATAGGATCACATTTGGTAGAAACAAAATAAACCAGGTTATCTCTACGAATATGGAATAAGTCGCGTGATTGTTTAATGTTGGAGGCTATAATCCTTCCTTTGGGAAGCTCACGAGTTTTGGTTGCTTCAAGTTCGAGTTCTTCGTCGCTCGAGGACTCGGTATCGCTTACTTCGAGAGGCTTAGGGGTAGGTTTTCTCTGGACTAGCACGCTTGTTTCGTTTCGGGGGTTATTAACGTCGAGCATACTATAGTTTCCTCGGTCGAGTCTTTGTGGCTAGAATATGTATTGCTTGTAGATGTTTCCGGATATACTATAGGCTCAAGAGTACCTGGGTTATTTACCGAAGTATTAGGTAAACCCACCTCGTCTTCTATACGCGCCGAAACGTTTCGTGGTCGGATGATATTTCGAGTGACTCATGTGGAAAAATAAGTTCCGTAGGCTGCTCATTAGAGTCAACAGATTCCCGATCCCAATTGCATTCATCTATTTCATAATTGCGTAATGTGTGATTCTGGTTATTTTCCATAATATCCTCATCATCGTCAGATTGTTCTTCTAATAATCGAGTTATCTCTGCATCCGTCAATTGATGCTTAGCCTTCGTACGGTTGCCAATTAAGGGATTTATTTGAATAATGAAAATACCGTCATTCGAAGTTGTTCCATCAACTGGATTTCTCGAAAGTGCATCAGCATTAACATTAGTTTTCCCGGCTTTGTATACTACATCGTATTCGTATTCCGCGAGTTTTAGTCGCCAACATAAGATTTTTGAATTACCGTCTGTTCCCGTCGAAACCATAGCAATAGTTTATGGTCGGTTACTACAGTAAAATAATGCCCATATAAATACGGCCGAAAATGAAGTATGGAATATACTATAGCTAATGCTTCCTTTTCATACGTATCGTATCTTTCTTCTACCTCGCTCAAAGCTCTAGAGGCGTAGGCGCATGGATGGTCGTTATTAATTTCTCCTTGTGAGAGGATGCTACCGATAGCATAACTCGACGCGTCCGCAGTTAAAATGAATGGCTTAGAAAAATCAGGATATTGCAAGACTGGAGCGGTACAAAGTTTTTCTTTCAATAGTTCAAATGACTCCTGTTGTTCAAGTCCCCATTCGAATTTATTTTCTTTACGTAAGAGAGATGTCAGGGGTTTTGTGATCTTGGCGTATCCTTCTATAAACCGCCTATAGTAACCAGTTAGTCCCAAGATTTGTCGAATATTTTAAATATTTTTAAGCACGAGGTATTCACGTACTGCTTCTAATTTTTTAGGGTCGGGACGAACTCCATTGTTTCCGATTATGTGTCCCAGATACGCGACTTCCCTTTTTAAAAAAACGCATTTATCTGGTTGCAATTTTAAATTCGCGGCTTCTGTTCGTTTAATCAATTCTCGATATATATTCTCATGTCCTTCGAGACTGCGAGCATAAATAACAATGTCGTAATAAACAAATACGCCTTTGCCGAGGATCTCACTCAACGTGAGGTCCATGGCTCTTTGAAATGTAGGAGAGGCGTTCCGTAGCCCGAATGGCATTCTAACGAACTCATAATGACCACGCGGTGTAGTGGAGGCCGTTTTATGACGATCTTCAGCTGAAACATCAATTTGAGGGAATCCTGACGCTAGGACAAAAACTGAAAAATACTGTGCGCCTCCTAATTGGTTTAATATATCATTAATATTTGGTATGGGAAACGCATCAGCGACTGTCTTTTCATTCAGTGATCGGTAGTCGAATACTACTCTCCATTTTTTATTACCTTGAGAGTCGGCTTTCTTAGGTACCACCCACACAGAGCAATTGTATGGTGAGGTGGAGGATATGATTACTCCCTTTTCGAGCATATCTTCAATTTGTTCCCCGATTTCCTCTTTAGTGCACTCAGGCCACCGATAGCCTCGCGTATTTATAGGAAAATCGTCTATTGTGGGGATTCGATGTTGCAATATAGTAGTACACGTTAACATATCTCCCGGTATTTGATATAAATGAGAACTTTCTTTTAAGAGGGTTTCAATACTTTACCTTTCTTCTTTACTTAATTCGTCGAGTCTTAATAATTCTTTGATTTGATCAAATCGATCGTGCATTACAGCTTCAGATATCGCGTAACACGGTCTTTCGCGTATAAAAGGCGTAATTTTGTGAGAAATATTTGATGTACTGAGTTTCTGTATTAAAGAAATGTCCATGAATTTATTCCACTTTGAATTATACTTTTGGGTTTCGAAACTTGTTTCTTTATTTTTATCATTTTTAATACTTTCTATTTTGACGATTCAAGGGTACATATCGTTTGTACATTCTTTAATGATTCACAAATTTTTAAACTGGTATTTTGATTCGATTCGATTTTCGTAGGTACGAAGGTTTCAACAAGTTCTTGACAACAAAATTCTTTATCTTCTTTCATCATTACTAAATGCGATGTTTCAACACAATTGATTTTATTTTCTGCTGATAATTTAGTCTCTATCGAATTTGGATAGACAACGCTTTCAGCAGTAACACATTCATTAATATCTTCACAAGATTCTGTCCTTTCCATAGGCACAGTTATCCTCAAAAATTCTGAATCGAGCTCGGTCAGTCCTCCATCGAGCGCTGCCCATTTCGTCGGCACAGTCACCCCTGTGAAGCGTAGGCGAGACTCACAATTACTACAATTTTTTTCCGTTTCTATCAAATTCGGATAGACAACGTTTTCTTTAGGTACATTTATCTTTACAGGTTCCGTACAAGTGATATTTTCAGTTAGATTCGATGTGCAGATTTCCGTAAGGCTTTGGGCTTCGTATTGCAATTTCTCAAATTTTCCTTCTACTTTTACTTTAGAATCCTTCGTACGCAATATATTTTTTTTCAAACCAGTCTCACAAGTGACTTTAATTATTTCCATGCAATTTTTATTTCTTCTTTTACATTTTCCAAAAAATTAAAAATATTCTCTGAAGAATTTTCAGTATCTCTGCGGGGTATTGTCTCTACTGAGAGCTCAATCTTATCCGACAGAGAGAAATCCTCTTGATCATTTCCTTTTATATTGTCTTTATTTTTTAATTGACCCAACCCCTTAGAAAGCTCGGGATTCTTTTCCCCTTTACTTGAATCGTTTCTAGGATCTTTTATTTTTGTTCTATGAATTAGTTCCTCCGATGACACGAATTCTAGTACTGGTACCTGGACTTGAATCGTATGCTTATTGTTATTAGTTACGTAAATATAAGCTTTACCATTATCATTAATGACGAACCCGCTTTCTATGTTTATACCTTCACCTGCATCCAGGGGATGCAGATAGCCCTCCCGTGAATCCAGATTCTTTACTCTCACGAAGCACAATTTGGTGGACTCTGCAGGGATAACTATAGTTTCCTGAGTTGCAAATGGTATTCTTACATTCTGCATTTTCAATTGTCTTTTCTCATAATCAATTTTCACGCGATTGCCGTCAAGGTATTCTGAACCCAATATACCAGCTTCCTTTATGGGGAAGTTATTGTCTACAATATGGAAAGTAGCGAAACGTCCGAAAACTTGTGCGGTAATATTACCCAAAGTAAAAATTGAATTTGTTGTGATTCCATTTAGTTGCAGAATTTCTTCGCGATTTATAGCGATGTGTTCACTTACAAATTGTTTCTTTAGAATGTTCAGACCGGCTCCTGTGTAAACCATAAGAGTGACAGGAGATATTATTTCCAATGCCGTTACCGTAACCGTCGGGACGCTACTTTCTCGATGCAGTTGTACATTAAAGATTGGGACTACTCGCGATTGGGATTCTCGGTTGTGATAGAAATTACATGGATCGGATGCATTCTCTGCGGGATCTCCCCAGGCGCACCCGTACTCGGAGGACCGCCGCCATTTACCGAATTTTCGTATTCATTTTCTTTAATACGTCGGACGGGACATTCCCGTATAAAATGACCTGGTTGCTTACAATGAAAACACTCCCTACCCAACTCGGTGGGTCTCACGTTATTATTATCAAAATTCCTTCGGTTATCATATCGATTGTTAATCAACGGTTGCGAATTATTATTGCGAAAAGGACAAATATAGGCTCCATGGCCCTCTTTTTTACATATCTGACATCGAATGTTACTTGAATTCTGATATTGAAGATTCTGTGGTACCTGTTCTCGTGGCAAGGACATCAATTTAGGGGGGGGGGGGCGGAGGGAAACGTGAACATCTATCAGCCGAATGACCATAATTTTTACAAAGTTGACAAAATGCAGACATATTTCCCTGTTCTTTTCTTTCCAGAGGAAAAATGTTATAACAGTGATCGGTAGTGTGTCCACGTTTATTACAGACCTGGCATATAGTAAGTGAAGAGGCTTCGAACTTGGATTTATTGTTATTTAACGGGGGAAAGATTTTAAAACATTTGTCGGCCGAGTGTCCAGTCTTCTGACAGATCTGACAAATGCTCGGTCCCTTATCGATATTTTTAGAATTTTGTGGACTGACATCCAATGCTTGGCTAGACTTCTGGGTCGAGCATCCTTTGGCACTGTGCCCTTTTTTATTGCACAGCTGACAATACACTTCCTCGCTTGCTACCACATATACTCCCCGTTTCGCCTCAGGTTTATTTACCTTTGAACCCGAAGTTTCCAGCCCACTACTACGCAAGGCTGCCTGTGACGATAAACTTTTTTCTGTTTGAACCGCCAGTTTAATTAATTCATCAAGATTATTGTTCGGACGTAGACGTTGTTCTATTTCCGGTTTTAACCCGTGTAGAAAACATGCCGGAAGACTTTCTTTAGTATTATTAATAAATGCGGCAGTCAAAGAATTATTTTCGCTCGCATCATAATTTTCGAGTATTAAATTTCCCAAGTCCTTTACGCGGTTGGAATATGCAATGACGGACTCATTTTCTCTTTGATATTTGGATCCCAATTCCCCTTGTTTTTTTTTACTATTTTTACTAAATTACCTAGATCCTCTATTGTTTCAAAAGTTTGCCCCTGTATGGTGCGACGAGGTTCGCCAATTATTCTTATGCAAACTGTTCTTACTAAATTTGATTCGGCTCCTGGCCCCATCATGGCCAAGGCCTCTTTGCATCCCTGAATAAACATACCGAGTGATAAAGAATGACCGTCATAATTCGGTATGACAGCCAAGGCATCTCGAAGAGACAATGTTTGATTATTATTAACCATTATGGGAGGTGTATTTGGTGGTGAGTCGTTAGACTTAATTAAATTTTTAGTAGACATTTTTATTGGGAGTGTTATATACAATGTCTTGTTTGGACTTAAGTCTTTGACCATGGGATAGGTGGAGCAACCTGGAGTGAATAAATTGTATTCCGGCAAAAGATGTAATTTTTTTACCAAATTTTTAGTTTTAGTATGTGAGGATTCGATAATTGACTTTAATGTGGATTTTTCACGATTCTCAATTATTCCCTTTGGAGTTGATAATGATTCTTTGTCCACAAGGGAAGATGATCTAGAAATAGTTTCGTCGAAAGGTAGTAGATCCGCCTAATGGCGTGTAAAATATATCGCTGTTAGCTGAAGGGATTATAAAGGGTGGTTAAATTGTAAGGGCCGATGTTGAATGTGAACCACACCTAAACGTCAAGTTTTTTTCTGCATTTCATTTGACATTTCTCAATTTCAGATTAACTCAATTTGAACCATGGAAAGATACACAATCGAGCAACGCGTTAAAGTTATTCAGGCTTATTATGAAAATGGGCGTTCAAATCAAAATGCATATCGTGCACTTCGTGATTTTTTCGGTCAATTTAATCGTCCAAATGTGCGTACAATCGGAAAAATCGTGCAAAAATTTGAGCAAACCGAGTCTGTAGGAGATATTAAAACACCAGTGCATGCTCGTACAGCTCGTACTGCAGAAAATATTGCTGCTGTTCGCGATAGTGTGGCTGAAGAGCCGTCCACCTCAACTCGTCGTCGTACCCAACAATTGCACCTCTCACGCTCGTCGTTGATGAACATTATGCATAAAGACTTGCATTTACACGCTTATAAGGTGCAATTGACTCAAGAACTAAAGCCTCTTGACCATTCCAAACGTCGTCAATGGTCAGAATGGTGGCAAGAAATGGCAACAGTGGATGATCAATTTTCGAAGAAAATCATCTTCAGATGATGAGGCACATTTTCACCTCAGTGGATTCGTCAATAAGCAGAATTGCCGCATTTGGGCGAATCATAATCCAAGAGTGATTGTCGAAAAACCAATGCACCCACAAAGAGTGACTGTTTGGTGCGGTTTATGGGCTGGCGGCATCATCGGGCCGTATTTTTTCCAAAATGAGGCCGGTCAGGCAGTTACTGTGAATGGTGTTCGCTATCGTGAGATGATAACGAACTTTTTATGGCCCGAATTAGAAGATATGGATGTGGGCGATATGTGGTTTCAACAGGACGGTGCCACTTGCCACACAGCTAACGAAGCAATGGCTCTTTTGCGCGACAAATTCTATGGCCGTGTTATCTCACGTGGTGGCGATGTCAATTGGCCGCCAAGATCATGTGATTTGACACCGTTGGACTTCTTTCTTTGCGGTTATTTGAAAGAAAAGGTGTACGTCGATAAGCCAGCAAGTTTCGAGTGAGCTTCGTAATGAGCAACATGTTCGTCTAGAAAATTTTTCCCCTCGATTGCTCGGATTTCTTTAAGGCGATTTATTTGAGATTTATTCGGTATTTCGGTGTCGACATCCTGTATGACTTCACTGCTACTTGCTTCGTACGTAATTTCCCTTAATATATATGGTATCTCTTTGTTTGAGAGGGTCGCGCAATCTGCCTTTGTACTGTCTGAATGGTTTTTATACTTCGCTGTTTGTTCACCTGAGGATCCCTGAAAACCTATTATTTTTTCTTGGTTAAGGAAAATACCTTCGTTATCTTTTGTAGATTGCATGCTAGAGACTCCAAAATTTTGCTTGTTATACGATTCACTCTCTGTTACCGTCAAAGGACAATCGTTTTACTAGAATTTAAACTTCTATCCCTTTCTTGCCTCGAGTAGCCGTTATGTTCTGCAATTGTGTCGTCGCAATGTTTCTTATATTCTGTTATTTCTCTTCCTTCGAGAGGGATAGTTTTATTATCGCTTTCTATTTCAATGTCAAAGACTCTAGAATCTTGCTCGTTATATGATTTGCACGCAATTATTGGAACTTGGTACTGTTCTTTTAAGATTCGTCGTTTTAATCTCTGCGCTTGAATTTTCCTTCCTGCTCTATGGGTTTTCGACATGGATAAATGATTCGGGTCGATAGTGATAGGGTAATTGTCAGAATTAGTGAGTAGTACGTGTAGTTATGTCTGTCTTGTTGGTATAATGTGTTTCGTGAGCGAACCTTGCTAGCCTTAACCCCACTTGCGCGAGGAGCTAAAACATAGGATTTCTTTCACTAGTGTAATGTGATTCGTGAGCCGGTAAATCTGGTTGCCCAATCGTCTCTTGAGATGATTGTGTTCTCAGTGATACGTGCGCGGGCAAATCTGGTTGCCCAATCGTCTCTTGTGTTGATTGTGTTGTTACGAGCTCTCGGGTTCACGTTAGTACGGGCTTCGATATCCTTCTTTACAGAGACTTGTCTTCAGTCCTACCTACCTTATCCGTTTTTGTCGTCTCTTTCCCACACTGTCCTACTGGTGGCTAGGCCTCTAAACCCCCTACACTGCAAGAAGACTTTGCTCAGCCTCCTCAAAGTCCTGCGTGAGGAAGTAAGGTTGCATGCTCTATGAGATTGTTAGCTATCCTAGAGGCAACTTTCATTTTTAAGCTATCCGCACGACAGTCCACACTGTCGTAATAATTGTTCGACTTTTTAGGCTTACAGTTTATAAATAGTAAAAAAAAAATCGCAAAAACATCCATTGCTATTTGGCGGGAATCAAGCTTGGGACTTTTGAGTAGAAATCTGAGCTCCTTGCACAGCTCACCACTTTATTTCTATCAATGTTTACTTGAGGTCCGTAAAGGAGGCACCCCTACCAAGTTCAAATTGAGTTTTCAAACAGTCATTGTGCTGTAATGTGGTGAGTCGCAAAACTCGACTGGGGGTGGAGCAATAAAATTCGGAATGGTGCATTGCGAAGGCATTGTTTCTATATTTTCGTGCAGTCCTCACGATATCACAGGCGTGTCGAATAACACCCGAGAGAATCCTTTCTTCTCCGAAGGGATGAGTTCTTCATCTCAGGGGTGGTGAACAGATATGAGAAATAGCGCTTTTTAATAGTACGGAAGTTAATTTTTTTTTGTATAAGGGTATTTCGATATCGCAGTCGTATTGATTGATACTATGGCAACGATCCTTTTTCTGCGAAGGGGTAAGTTATTTATCTCAGAGGATGGAGCACGAAAATCAGAAATATAATAGCATATTTCGAAAGCACATTATGTTTTCTTTTTTGCGCAAGGTCATCTCGATATTGTATTGATCAAGACTGCGGAGAGTCTTTTTAGAAGTGAAATGTCTTAAGCGAGGGTAACGTCAGCATGAAACGACACCAAAAAGAGAGGCATAGAGAGCTAAATAAGCGAGAGAATGAGATAGAACACGTTATGCACAGTATTCCCTGTTTTCGGTCTCCTCTCCGTGCGGTGCTTCGTAGTCCACATGCATATATATGTATGTATGTATGCATGTGTGTATTAGCGTCGCTGCGTGCGCTGTATTCTCAAGAAAGTGTATGTGTCTTTGAAAAACAGAAAAATAGAGAACGAAAGAGATATAGCATAATATGGCGACAAGCTACTGTGCTGTGTGCGTTGGCTTATTTGGGCGTGTTGTATTTTCTTTCTTTATTTAACTTCGATCTTACGAATACTTTTGTACATAATATATATTTTTTTAATTTATTACAGTTCCTTAGGTGTACAGCGTTGTAGCGTTTGACACAGTCCACGTATAATGAGACATAAATGCAGAGCATAACATAGAAAAACTTAGAACTTAAAACTTAAAAACTAAAGGTACAACCTATCTTCCAACCGACCAACCCCCCCCCCCCCCCCACTACCGACCGCCCCATACAGTGTCGGTCAACTACAGCTTGATTCTAAACCCATTATCGTAGTCCCTAACTCAGTGTCAGTCGTGACGGTCTCCTATTCCTATCCTTTCCTTCTTAAGCCTTCCGAACATTCTCTCACTCACACAGTTCCCTCACAATATCTCCCTTTAACGTTTCCACCAACCTCCTTTCGAGCTCCTCTCGCATTCTTCCTTCCCTCCATTTATCCACCGTCTCTACCGCTGGTTCCCAATTTTCTCCCTCGCTTTCTCGCATTGCCAGATGTGCTCCATAAATTCCTCTTCTTTCCCGCAATACACCGCACCGCAGGCCTTGTATCCTTTTTTCCCGGTCTTCTTTATATTCCCACACCTCAACCTGGCCCATTCCTCCTTTGATGTCTCCCCTCAATTCTTTCTCGTCCCAGTATTTTTCTCTCCCCAGCTTTTTCTTAATTTCCTTGTAGTATTTACAGTTCGTTGATCTTTCAATGCTTATCCAGTCTTTGGATATCCTAGTCCCGTTTTTTGTCTACCCCTTATTCCAGGATCCTTCTACTCTCTGCGTTTCGTCTCTCATCAGATCCAGTAGTCTTCCTTCTCCCACTTGGACTCATTTCCATTTTTAATATTCCTCAGTTCCTCTTTGAGACATGCTACTATCGCCACATTATCCGCGTATTTCATGGCAAAGAACTTGTTTCCTCCCATGACCGTTCCTCCTATCCCCATATCTACCCATTCCTTCTCTATATCGTCGATTGCCAGTCCAATGAGCGTTGGGCTCAATGGGGAGACCTTCTCCTTACCCTTTTTCTTGTTACAAACGCTTCCATTACCCCTCCCTTTGATATCACGTCGTTTGTTGTGTACTTAGTTGTGCATATAGTATATTGAACAGAATGAAGTTTGTGTAATATGTCACAAAACCTATCCCCCCCTCTCTCTTTCTCTCTCGCAGTGTATTTATCTCATTCTCTCGCATAAAAACAACGTTTTTCGTGCTCTTTATTATTTTTTTTTAACCTATTTTATTACTTCTTACAATAAGGGGGGTGTTAAATGTTCAAATGTCTACCATCCCCACACAAAAGTTTATTTTCGGCGTTGACTGCTACAATACAAACAACTGTTAATTGGAACACAAAAAGCACAATATGTTGACTGGTTGAAATAGTATATTGTGTGGCTAGGGGTGAAATCGTGTTTCATCCCGTGCCACACACTATATTTTTCATATTACCTGTATTGAAACTGGGAGTTTGATGTCTAAAGCCAGTCGAAATTAGACAATTTCAGAACAATATTCAGAAACTTACAATAAATAAATGTGCTTCTGTCAGAAATAAAATGAAGTCAGGAACTAATGTAGCAGGCAGAATGTAGTGTCCACTTTCTGCCCGCTTCATCGCATTGGTCTGAAATTGGCTCGTTTTGAGTTTTAAAACTCCCTGTTTCAATGCAGGTAATATGAAAGATCCATTGGTTTTGTGGGGATGCCTACTTTACGGGCCTGTCTATCTATTTTTGGGGGTTAAATTCGAGCATATGAGGTTAGAAATTAAGAAGCGGGGATGGGTTCTTACACTAAACCGAGCATACTGTTATCCGAGTATTGAAGATTACAACGATCTTAATGTAGAATTCCATTGCATACAGTGGGGTCTTGACTTTCTGTCTCTCTGGAGAGGCTCTGAAAGAAAATAAGCTGTGAAGCGGCGTTAACTTTTGGTGTGCAAGGCTGCTTACCCACATGCTTGTTTGTTCCCCGCGTTCGGTAACTTCAAAGTAAGAGAATGGAAGGAAACCTAATTAAGCGAAATTCGAAACTTGGTTTAAAAAGACTCTTAAGGTCCCTTGAATAAGTTGGTATCCAATTATGAGCAATAACAACTTCGTGGAAAAATACTGCACTTTTTCTGTACTTTTTTGGAAACATTATAAGACGGACTCAAAATAGAATTTTGTCAGAAAATTGTTTTTTTTCCCTTCCATGTGTATAGACTGCCAATATGGAAAAGAAAACTGGATTCCCATCCGTCTTCGACCAATGACGTGGGATCGTATCAAGGAGTGAGTCAGAGGCAACCGGAAACGACACCGGGTCCTTCGAGATTCGACTTGCCGGAAGTCGATGATTTCGCCCTCGGTGTTTTCTCCTCGTTTGACGACATCACGTACAACACGAAACCGATTGTTCAAGCTCCCGATCACTACCTCCACGTCGGTGGTACTAATTCCAGCTGCCATCTTACATCCCTCGACTCCGAGAGGTCCAGAAAAAATAACACAACCGAGGACGAGGACGACGAGATGCAAATACCTGTGCCGCATAATTTGCCATCGAGAGGTTTTGACAACAAATGGGATAATTCGGATGACGAATGGACGGGTACCAAACCTAAACTCAGAAGTCAGGAGGTTGAACCTACGCCACCCAAAAGAGTTCGGTTCGAGCTCGAGGAAAAAGAGAACCTGGAAAAGACCAAAAACGAATCAAGCACTGGAGACGCCATAAACAATCACGCTAAAATCATTCGCGAAGTATGATATCTATTATTAGCGTGATGTGACACACCTTCAGAAACTGTTATACGTAACAGATATTGTAATCCAATCTACTCAGAGACGGTTGATGTTTGGAAAAACGCAGATTCGGTTCCACTGCAGAATAGACAGACGAAGTGAATCTAGATTCGCTTTTTTCTTAAATAATAACCGATTTGAATTACAGTTTCTATTACCAATTACAGTTTAGTAAAGTGTGTCAAAACACTTTAGTTATCATTAAGAATGTTAAATCATTGCCGCTGGTTCCACTGTCATTGATATTAGTATTAGTATCATTTTTTAAACTCACTGCACAATTCTTGTTCCGTGGCTCATGAATCTGCGGTAAATATGAAAGATTCAGGATTTTTTTTATTTGTTACTTTAAAAAGATTTTAATAAAATAATATTTCTTTATTTAAAGAGTTTTAAAGGACTAACTCAATATCAAAATGACTCAATAGCAATAATTGGTAGATGATGGTTTTAACGTACCGTGCTACATATTTCTGTCGGTTTCTGTCGCTTCACCGCGATCAGCAGTGGCACCTAACAAACCTTTCCATACAAATTTTTTCTAGTATTTCAGGAGTGTTCAGATAAGAGCGAAGCTTTAGCTGATGCGAAGCAGATCATGCTATCGGGTGAAGTTCGTTTTTGTTAACTCAATGTTTCCTACAAGAAGTTTGTTACAGAGTAAGTATGTTTCGCCTCGCCTTAAGATTAGGTGCTACTGCTCGGTCGGTAACAAATACTGAAATGCCAATTTCTCTGCCACGATCGATCTTTCGAATCAAAAAGGGGAACGGTGTTTTACAACTCTGCAGTTCACCGTTCTGTTTTTTTATTCCAAAGATCAATAGTGTCGTAGAAATTCGCAATGGGAAAGTTCTATCTCGTTCTAAAAGACTAATGGCAATCTAAGAGAGAAAGACGAATGTAGCACATCATCATAAGGGGGTGTTGGAGTATATTTTTTTGCCGACTTTGGTTAGTAAAAATAGGCTATTTCGTAGTCTACACTTTGCATCGTTGATATGCTGCGGATATGCTTTAAATTGTACAGGACTGTAAAGTGAACATAAACGCTTCGACGTCTAATCGAATTTCGGTTGCAAGTGGAAAAAAAATCGTACATTACTGACTTTTCAGAAAATCAATATGGGCACTCGAAATGACAACAGCATCTGTTTTGTAGGATGTAAATGTTTCTGGAACTATCATACGTCAAACCGACTCCGTTCATATTACAGTCGTGTACAGTTTGAAACATATTCGTTGACTGTGAAATAGCTTATTTTTACTGACTTAAGTCGGTAATAAAATACACTTCAGCATCCCCTAAGAGGAGGTAAAATCTACTTAGTCGGTAACAAAAACTGTAAATAATAGCATTAAGATACCGTAGACATTTCGGAAATAAGCAAAGTGTCACCATGTGCAGTTTAATTCTGCGTGTGGTGACACTTTGCTTTTTCCCGATATATCAATAATCTCGAAATGCCGTTGTATGGAAAATTAGCAGCTATCTCTCTCGCACTCATACGTCACGTGGTAAATGTTCCGCCTCCCCTTAACGTGATGTGCTATTTAGACTGAGCTGCCTTAAGTTCGACTGAGATAGCGCTATTAGTGATCGCGGTAAAGCGACTGAGACCGACAGGTTACGTTAAGACTATGTGTAACCCCTTGGTCGGTAACAAAAAATGTAATGTACATTTCTCTGCCACAATTTATTTTCCGGATAAAAGAGGAGAACGGTAAATTGTGTCTCGTAATTCTACAGCTCACCATTTTTGTCTTTTATTCAACAGATCGACCGTGTCAGAGAAAATCGCGATGGGAAAATTCTATTTCAATGT
Source organism: Cylloceria caligata (assembly GCA_963942595.1). Taxonomy (NCBI): domain Eukaryota; kingdom Metazoa; phylum Arthropoda; class Insecta; order Hymenoptera; family Ichneumonidae; genus Cylloceria; species Cylloceria caligata. The sequence goes on along the minus strand of OZ012706.1, from coordinate 59,588,367 downwards.
GTAGCACGTTGTCCTATGGTGAGGCTCGATACTCACCTCAAAACGTTTGACACATTTCTTTCCAACTCAGATTGCTGTGGGTGGTCAACTGATATTATTCGGAAAATTTAAGTCCGAGAAAAATTTGTTGAACATTTTTTGCTCTGTTTCTCGCACTTGCAAATCATTATGGAGGTGTTCTCTCGGTAATGTCTCTCCTTGCGACTATGTGTAACATGTTTGAATGTGGGAGATGGTATTAATCTTCCTACCTCAAATTTTTTTGCCACGGATTATGTATCGAATAAAAGACAGCAACGGTGCATTGTAGAATTCTTAGACGAAGGGCACTGTTTTCGGTGAAAAAACGGTAAACTTTCACACAATAAAAGTTTGCTTTTTTCTGAAATATCAATAGTCTATGAATGGCATGGTCTGGACAATTAGCAGCTATCTCTCGCACGCATGTGTCGCGTGGTGCATGTTTTGCCTCCTAAGATGATGTGGAAGATTTATAGGTGCGAGTGAGATAGAACTAATCTTGCGATCCCGAATTTCTCCGCAACGGTTGAACTGTCGAATGAAAGCCGAGAGCGTCATCCTGCAGAATTGTTAGGTGGACAACAACGCTCTCAGTTTTTATCCAATATGTCAACCGTGATCGAAATTCAGATCATAGATTTCGTTATCGACCGAGCAGTACCATATAACCTTAAAGTGATGTGAAGCGATGATGTGCATTTCTGTCGGTCACACCCGCCTCCACAGCAATTGCCAATGGCACTCTTACGCGGACTCGTGGCGACTATCGGTACCCAACACCTTAAGGTGGTGTCGTACACGCTTCTGTCGTTCTCTCTCACTCCTTCATGATTGCCAATGGTGGTTCCTCACTCGTACTCATGGTGGCTCAGTCAGTGTACCACATCACCTTAAGGCGATGTGGCATACCGACCGAGGTACCGTATTTGGGGCTCGTACCAATGGTATGTATCTGCCTTCCCTATTTTCTTGAAGACGGTTCATATTCCAGACAAATCAAATACTATGTGCACTTATTTTGCATTAATGCACAAGGTTTCAATCTATTCGGAAAAGGCTTAAATGAGGGAATACAGATTGCGTTTTCAAATGCAGCAAGCGTGTACCATTTCACCTCAAGGCGATGTGATTTTTTTATCGACTTTGTACAACTTTTATTGCCGGTACAAACACGCTATTTCGTAGTCTACGGATATATCTCACATTGTAAAACGTGCAAAAAAATATAACAATCGTATATTGCTGACCCTTGAAAAATCCAATATGGTCGCTCGAAATGTCAACAACATCAGTTTTATAGGGTGTAAACCTTTCTTCAACTCACATACGCCAAACCGGGACCAGACGTCGATTCTTTGAGGTTTTCCAAATATTTCAATATCCTCAAACGTCGATCCCACAAAAGATATTAACGTAGAGTGTATACTGCGTTCACGGAGCTTGGCTGCTTACCGCAACGAGAATAGAGACATACTACGTGAACGCAGTATACACTCTACGTTAACTTTTTTTGTGTGATCCAATTTTGACGATATTGAAATGTCGGAGAACCTTAAAGCATCAACTGGAATTCGTCCAGACGTTGAAACGTTTATATTCATACTACAGTCCTGTATAATTTGAAGCATATCCGCAGCGTATTGATGACGCTGGGTGTATACTACGAAATATATTTTACCGACCAAAAATCGATAAAAAAATCTATTTGTGCATTTCCTTAAGACGATGTGCTACATCTCTCTCTCTCTCTCTCCACTGCTATCGGTGATGACGGTATTTTAATCACACCAATAGGGGCTTAGTCAGTGTGATACATTGTCTGAGCCTCGCACCATTGAATGAAAACTTCACTTCTATAAAAGTTAAATTGGTCTTGATTTCCAGGTACTAAAAAAGTACCCCCATCTCGTGAAGAACAACAAGAACATACGTCTAAAAATAATGCAAAAAGAGTCAAAATCGTCAGAGCCCAGTGGAGCCGGAAAAACAAAAATCTCGTACGTGGTGCTAAAATCAGATCACCTGATGAGCAACTGTCTATCAGGCGGCGAGGAGACGAAGGCCTCGACAAATTCGAGCGTCAACGGAGGGGAGACGGGACCCTGGAAGTGCAACAAGTGTAATCTCGAGGAAGAGTACACAAATTACTACATGTACAGGCGGCATATGCAGGACGTGCACGAAGAAAAGTTCGATCCTCGCGTATGTGAGCACTGCGGCTACAAAGCAACAAAACGCAACATACTGATGTACCATCTGTACACGAAGCACAATGTTCCGCCACCAAAGAGTATGTGCTTCCCGAAATGTCATGCTTGCAGCTACGTTGCTCTCTCCGAGACGCTTCTCGTGAGACATCAGATAAACCACAACCACCGGCCACAGACGCGAACACAGACGTCCGCCGCAGAGGAGGTTCAGTGCCTCACGTGTTCGCAGACATTCAAAGACGTAAATGAGCTAGCGAGTCACGAGATAAACACGGGACACGGAAATTGCGGCAACGGCAAAGAAAGGGGCAATCGCTGCCCTCACTGCGGCAAGGTTTTCGTTCGCGTGACTAATCTGCAGGTTCACTTGGACTGCGCTCACAAGGACATTCGCGAGGGCGAGCATCGTACCGAACTTGCACAACATTCACAGCCCATTGCGTTGGAACCGTCATCTGAAGCCGAGGCGCTCAGTCACGTCGTTAGTGGCATTGCCGCCTCTCTCGGTGTTGGATGCGACGCGATTACTACCGACCATCAAGATATCGTCGTCGCTTCTGACAACTCTTTTCCCTTATGCAACACGGAAATTGACCTAAACAATATGGTATTTATGCAGTTTTGTGTATTTTGATATTATTCTAGATCTAGATTTGACGGTAAAGAGTCGCTTTTAGGCGTCGATTATCTTGATTTAAAGCCTGATTGATAACTTTAATTATTTTAACATTTGGGCATCCTAAGCCTAACATTTATAAAAGGGTCATCATTCGGTTCGACATTCTGTACACTTTTTGACATGAAAACATCTTTACCAAGACTACACTAATATGTCCTCAAAAAACATTGTGGTCCTGATTTCGCTTTGCGTTAATATGGCTGAAGGATTTTTTACAAAGTGTTATTTCGTATGATCGTCATTTCGGGCTAGGGTAAAATTCCCAAAAGTATCCTAAAATAGTTCATTTTATGATTTCGTGGGGAATCAAAATGACGAAAGTTGTGATAAGCGTACCGATCGTGAAACTACTTCAAGAGATGTATTTACATAAAATTATTTAGTGAATCCACACAGTTTGAGTACTTTTCATAAAGGAAACCTCGTTTTCGCGAAATAAAAATTTTCCGGAATTGCCATGTTATAATATTTAGAATAGTCTAAAGCATGAGGAAAACTGGTTTCGAATAAAATGTCTCATCTCTCTCTCTCTCTCTCTCTCTGGGGGGGGGGGGGGGGGGGGTGTCGATAATAATAAGTGCAATTTTCAAGATATCGTGGTCAAATTTGGTCCGTAACTGAAATATCGTCAAACAAGATTTGGAGTTGAATTTGGCGTAAATTGGTCTCAATCGGGCTCACGAGATATCGTGGTCAAATTTGGTCCGTAACTGAAATATCGTCAAACAAGATTTGGAGTTGAATTTGGCGTAAATTGGTCTCAATCGGGCTAAAATTTTATCGCATTTTGAGTTTTTCGAAAAATGTACATTGGCGCTTTAACTGACGGAAATTTTGAGATAATTGTTTAATTTTGAGAAAATCCATCAAGTGGTTTAAATTTTATAAAAATGCAAACTTTTTGAAAAATGTCTGCATTTACTAATTTTTGTAACTTCTGAGCGATATGGTTTCACATTTTTACAGAAATACACGATAATCGATTGCCAATTATTAATTTGGTTCAAAGAATGGCTGCTGTCCTGGTAAACTTTCATTTCGCTTCCTCATAAAGAGAACATTACTGCCTTAGAAATATTTTTTGTTGAAATGTTCTAGAATTTGGGCTCAAAATTGGTTTACAAGTACTTACAAAGATTGCCGGCTGTGATTATCTACACGAATACATGATAAACGACAATCACATATGACACTAGTCGCAAATCAGCCACGAGGTTCAAATGACATGGCATAGTGCATTTTTAGAACTATTTCCTTTGCGCTGTAGTTCACGAAAATTTTGTGATATCACGCAGAAAATATTTATCCAAATTTGCTCACATTGAACAGTGTATATATAATTTTTGCGAGAATCGATTGATTGTTAAAATCTTATGAGAATTTCAGTTTTTCAATTTTGATTTTGATGCCCAAACCGTCCTTATTTTTTGTTCGAAACTAAATTTCGATCGAAAACTGAGAATTGAGGCACCCTCTCACAAATCATGAGCTTATCAACTGGAGACTTAGCATGAAGGTAAACTAGGCTCAGAAACTTTTAGACCTATTGAGCTAACATTTTATACGGATATAAAGTTTCTGCTCTCTGGTGTTTAGTGTAACTTTATTAACAATTGATATGGTAATAGGAATTTCATAAGATTTTTCAAAAAGGCGCCGTTTCTCTAACCTTTGGAAAATTTAAGCTATCTAATCAAAAAGTTTCATATTTTTTGAAAATATGCATAAGTGATAAAAGCAAATCAGCAAACAAGCTGAAATTTTTTACACGAGTAAAGTACCTGCTCCTTAGTCAGTGTAACTTTTTGTAAACTAATGTTATAACAGAAGTTTTATAAAGTTTTGAATTATTTTCATCATCTGATTAAATGGTATTTTCTATATTATCATTTGAACATCCGAAGGAATGTTTTTAGTATCAATTTGATGATTTTTTTCGATTCGCTTTAGTGCACTAACTTGGATAATTTACAACTAATTAATTTACAAATAACTTTTAAGGCGATGGGATACATGTTTCTGTTGTTGACTCTCGCTCCACTGCGATCGCCAATGACGCTAACTTACTTACACTCGTGGCGGCTCAGTCGGTATAGCACATCACCTTAAACTATTCAAGATTGTACCGAATAATTTGTAAATCGTTACAATAACACATTAATACAGCTTGCTCGCAAATATTCTATTCGAGTGATGAATTAAATTTTTCTTTTTAATTCAATGTCATTGCACCGCGTATCACCAATTCTGGATGTACCGATGTTTCTTTTGCTCAAAACTATTTTATAGTTAATTTGAAGAAACATATGAAGAAGTTAATATTTCAGCCGTCCATTTTTTGGAGATCCAGCTGCCCAGAATCTTTTATTGTTACGATTCCATCCCCCTCTTTCTGCTAAAAGCTACATTAACCTATTGAATTATTAATTATTCTGTACTTATTCGTACTAACATTTGAAATTACCTTTTTATATCCTTATATCGTATAGGAAAGAGCTTACAACGGCCACGAGTTGGTGGAGGGGCAACAGATGATAATGTTGATTGACGGTGAGGCGTACCAGCAGGCGCAGCACACTTTGGAGGAACCACATGTAGTACAGCATCAGCAGCTCGACGACGAGGCAGCAGCGGCGAATCATCAGTCGCAGCAACCGCATCAGTTAGAAATATCGGGTGACGAGCAGATAGTGATGCAGGGCACGGAAGAGGGAATGATCGTGTACATTCATGGCGCCGAGGATGGTCAGAGCGATCGTCAGATTTACGAGACGTATCAGACGGTCGAAATCGGTGGACAGGAGAGCGAGGAGATTGTCGAGGAAGTCGAGGAAGTCGTTGAAGAGGTGGAGGAGGAACTCGTCGAAGAGAACCAATCCAACGAGGAGGAAACTGTCCTCATAAGCGAACAGCAAATTATCGAGCATCCAAAGGGTGAGCAGCAGATAGAGGAGGTCATACAGTACGTCGAGGAAGAAACAGAAATCTTGGATTACGACGACAGCAATAGCCGTCATATCGGTGGCGGCGACGTTGTTGTGGATAATAGACAGCAAGAATCAATGATGATTATCGAGGAACACGTCGATGACGATGAGGCGATGGAACTTCACCAAAACCAGCAGCAGCAGGCCAACAGCGTGGTGCAAATGGAAGGAAGGGACTTGGCTGACGAATGGGACGAAGACAGTGCTGACATGACGGAGTCGTGAACGACAATTGTTAAACCCTCACATTTTTCACCGTCTTTCCCCTCCGGAAATAGTTTCTCATGGATGTGTAAGGAACGGTTTGGAATGGCATATTTTATTCGAAATCTAATGAAATATTAGCGAGTAATTCAAGTATTTGCAAATTATTTTAATTATTCGTTAATGATTCGAGTTTTTACGAATTATTCATCAGATGTAATTATCCATAAGTATTATAATTATTCGCGAATTGTTTGAATTATTTACAAATTAATCAGTTTTTGTTGGATTATTTATGAATTATTGATATTTTGAACCAATTCGTCATAAATCACTTCCATTTTGAGAATTGATCCTCTACTCAAGTGGTTTTCATACTTTGTTTGCAGCGCACATTGTTTTTCGCCTCTTTTTATTTTCTTTTCCTTCATCACGACCAGCAATTGAAGCGGCAAACGTGGTGGCGCGTTAATACAACATCAAGAAAGACTTCATTGTGGTTTTTGTGACTGTAATGGATGGTGAAAGTGAATAGGACGATCATGTACATTATCCCATTATATTATGTACGATGTGCGTTTTTTTTTCTTTCATAAAAATTAGTTTGTCCACATGGCAAAGGCAACAATAAGCAATAGGTGTTTGTGTGGTAAGTATGTTAACACTGACGGATTACTATTACTATTATTATTATTATTATATACTTTTACTCTGACCAGATTCGCTTACTTTTCACACTTACTTTGCTATGCGTACCATCTACCAATACACATTATTTGTCGTATATTATGAGTCGTTTACGATTATGGATTATTCCAAAAAAATGTGAGCGTTTCACAAAACGCGAAATAAAGTTTCCTACTGAATCAATAAAGGACCTGGAGCCAATGAAATGGAAACGTTTTGAGGGGGTGCAATTTAGTTTTTATTCACCGGCCATGCCAACCCAGATAAATATGTGATGAGACGGTAGCGGCACGGCTTGATGGTACAGTGGGGTCATGTACGTCCGCACATGACTCGTACCGATATCACGTTGTAGGTCTTCACGACTTGCTGGAACCATACGGCCACGGCATTGGCACGCTGTACTGTTAAAAAGTCGTACAGTAACAATACCCTGGTGCAGAAGTATATTACGGCATGCTATCGTCAGCTGTCGCGGTACGATTTTCTTACATGGTTCTGCAGCGATGAGTTACGAACGTTTTATATCATACAGTACACCAGCACGTGCCGTGACGCCTTTAGCGATAAGTGCATCTATAACCATATGCTGGTAATCGACTGCCATACTGACGTGCGAAAGACAAACGGAACGATAGAACAATCGCGAAGGCGTCACGGCACGTGTTCGTAACTCATCGCTGCAGTTCTTTACTGCGTGCGGGGCATCTCTCGATCTAACATAACCTTAAAAAATTAACAGCAATGAATCCCGTACACACGGTCCGGTATTTCTTTGGACGTGTTACATCGCAGAAATAGTGTTGAAGAAGGGAGAACGAATGCTGTTATATTGTTGGTTGTGAGGAAAATATAATTGCCGTTACGATACAAAAAAGAAATTCTACAAAAAGGCAAGCAACCGGTACCTTGTCTTCGGTTGCTGCTGTGCCAAATGCCGGGTATATCGTACCGCATTTGGCGAAATGAAGAAGGACTACAAACCGAAGTAAGTTGATTCTCGTTGTTAATACAATTGCATTACTTTATGTAAAAATCATCAATTTATTTACTTTCATAAATTGGAAAATTCGCTGGCCGTTGGCTTCTGGCATATTCTTTACGAAGAGCCAAAGAAAAAATATATTCCATCGGTCCACTGAAATATTGGAGTGTTATACAATTTTTTATTTTATTATCAGTGGATTTTTCATTTGTTTATTACTTATTTATTTCTGTGTCAACAGGTTGATACGATCAATAAGCTTTTAACAAGAAATGGTACATTGTGTTCGGTTGCCGCTGTGCCAAATGCCAGGGATATAATACCGTATTTGCCGAAATCTGGAAGCTAGGACTACAATCCGAAGTAAGTAGATTCTCGTTATTGATACAATTGCATTACTTTATGTATAAAATCATCAATTTAATTACTTTCACACATTGAAAAATTTGCCGGACGTTAACGTCTGGCATATTCTTTACGAAGAGCTAAATAAAAAATATATTCTATCAATTCACTAAAATATTAGAGTTTTAGACAATTTTTAAATTATTTATTTATCTCTGTGTTAACAGGTCGATGCGATCAATAAGCTCTTGACAAGCAGTGCTTCGTATTGCAAAGTGTACCCCGCAAGAACACTTTCCCACGACTGGTCAAACTCTTTCTCATGCTATTATACCCGACAAGTGGAATTGATCGGAATACACGACGATCGCGATGAAAACAATATTCTCTGGAACAAAGAGATATATTCCGCTGACTCTGTAAGATTTCTGAATGCTTTGACTATTCAAATAATCATATTGATGTATTCCGAATCCAAAGGATAACAATTCATTATTTATTCTTATTCGCAATCCAAATATTCTCAGAGATAGGTTTTCCATGAAAAAACAGAGCAAGAGAAACTCTGACTAGTAATTCTACAGTTAACTTTTCTTAGTTTTAACAAAATATCGTAATTGTTTAATGCGGAGATCGTAGAGCTTGCGATTCGCGTCACCTAGCGATGATACTACAAATTTCTATTGGTCTCGCTCACTCCAGCACAATCGTCAGTGAATATCGTTATTTTATTCATATTTATGGTTAATTGAAAATGCTATTCGAAATTTTGCCAAAAAGAACGATTCGTAATTCGTCAGAAATTTTGTGAAACCTTTGTTGCTCTCGCTACCGCTGATCGACCAAATGTTACTTTGTTTTAGATCGGATTGGATCGTAGTGGTCAGTTGACAAATCTTTTGATTGAAATCAAAAATGTCCTTGAAACATTGGTTGATATCCGAGGTCCCTACAGTCCGATCTATTACCACAAGGAGAAAAGCAAACTATGTCTTGCAAAAGCTTTTATAGGAAGAAGTAGTCTGATAATGAAAAAGTTAGTTTTATTTTGTCATGAGCGATCGGCAAAGAAATTAAATGAGCGCCTGAAGTTCTAGAAATTGGTATATTTGCATTCGACCTTGCATTTTCTGCTACCAGTGTCCATCCTTAGGGACTATCCGATATAAATTTCGAACAAAAGTTTAAGACTGAAACACCGGGCTCGACATGAAATCGACTGTTTTATAGCAGATTCCTCAGCGAAGAAGGAACGCCTCTGAATTTGCAATCGGATCCAGAGCCACGCGACCTCACCTGCTACGGTAAAATTCGATTTAGTGCGGACATCTGAATGGGCTGTAAGACGGAAATACGATTGAAAATACTCTGTATGTATATGAAAAAAAAAAAAAAAAGATTCTGATACCACTTCCCTAAAGATCCCAAAATCCCTTCCGTGTATTCAGTTTCATCCCATTTTTTAATTTATGGTATAATCTCTGAGATATTAAAAAAGAAATTAAAGATAATCACGACCGGAGACACCCGATTGTAGCGAACACCGAGCGGGGCCGCGACAATGAAAATAATGGTAAAAATTAGACGGAGCGATAATGAAAATACCGGTTAAAATTCTACTGGTAGCGAGAACCGAATAACCATCCCAAATATTACTGGTAGCAAGAATCGAGCGGAGCCGCGAAAACCGAATAACCATCCAAAATGAAACTGGTAGCGAGAACCGAATAACTATCCAAAATATAATTGGTAGCGAGTAACCAGCGGAGCAGCGAGAACCGAACAACCATCCAAATTATAACTGGTAAGTGGGATTAACCAATCTATTCTTGAATCGCGCGACTTTACATGAAAAGAGCCTACCCGTCAAAATTTGAGTGAATGTTTTCGACTTTACCAGTTTGCAAAATCGCACAACCCGCTAGGGTTGTACCTTATTTTTCAACCCTTCCTGCAGCATCTGATATGAAGCTTTTAGCCGGGAGACTTCTTCATGAAGCTCTTAAGCGTTGGCAGCGTCCATATTCCCGGTGATCGCTTCGATGATAGATCCCAGGCCATCGGCTAGTCCTCTGCGCTCTCTAATGTGGCGCGTTCCGAAGCGGTCGTATATGGTCACTACCCCTGCTTCGATTCTCCTCTTCATTCGCGAGACCAAGTTGGCGATGACTGGATAGGTTACCGCGAGACTTCCGATGTACTCATAGTAGATACCCGGGCTGGTGGTGAAGGTGTTGACTTTGTAATCGTGGGGATGCTGCGTAGCTCTGATGATGCCGCACGTTGCTGCCGTCATCCTGCAATGGTAGGGGATGCGTGTATAGGCTTGTGTTTCTGTGGGAATGCTTATTTAGCTAAATTTCTCCCATCCATTATTCCTACCCTGGACGGTCCTCTGAGGTGCCTCAATCTTTATTATATCGTTCCCCGCTGCAGTTGAGTTATTAAATTAGAAAATTTGTGCATTATTTTCTGGCACCATATTCCTCCCAGGTAAACTTTTGACTGGGAGCGATTTGGGGTAAGGACCTTCACTCTACCTGGAGCCCGTTTTGTTCTGCGGTCTTCAACGTTTGCTGCGCTGCTGCATTTCTCTCTTCGTCGAGCGACCTTGGAGTTGGCTCTTCTTTCAGCCGCTGCAGCACCGCCCGTAGCCTGTCGTTAGGCTCCTTGAAGGTTTTGCCATGTATAACAATATCATCGAGGTATACGTATCATTTGACTCTGCAGCCCGGCTAGAGCGGAGTTCATTAGCCGCTGGAAGGTCATTAGCTGCTTCGTTTAACTTCCGGAAATTCACCACAACACGAATGTTTCTCACTCCGGCTGCATCGGGTTTTTTAGCCACGACCAACAACGGTGCATTCCACTGCCTTTTGCATTCTGCCTATGGTCTGCCTGCCTCTCTACCTCTCTTTTGTGGATCATTGGGCAGTCTGTATGGGTGCACCTTAATAGGCTGCACCCCTTCCTTGAGGGGTATCTGGTGCTCCACCATGTGTATTCACGTCAGCTTATCTCCGGTCAGGTAAAATATGTCCTCGTATTCCCCCGTAATTTCTTCCAACGAATTACGCATTTTCTCTTTGAGGTTCGCCGTGTCGAGCTCCTGCACCAGTCGCGCGAAGCGCTCGGCCTCCCTCTCGGCTCTCACGGCACATACCTCCATTGCGGCTGCCTCGGCCTTGCGACCCACTGCTGCCATCTCGAGCAGCTTGAGTGTTACAACGGGGCGTTGCACCTCAACCAACTGCTTGGTAGTATTTATGAGGCTTATAGCACAGCTACTATCGCACGGCGGCGTGACACAGGCTCCCATTATCACCCCGTCCTCGAGCTCTACCTTCGAAAGCAGACCGATAAATTTGCTCATGGTCGTAGCATAGGTGACTGTCTCACTGCGTGGTGGCAGAGATATCCTCGTTGAGCCTTTCGGCCAGGGCATGCAGTGTCCATACAGTTTAAGCATCTCGCCGTGCAGGATGTCCACTTTATAATGTTTGATGAAATTCATGCCCAGCAGTCCGTTGACCCTCAGCGGCACGTTTTTCGAAACTGTGTGGAACCAGTGTTCTATATTCAAAGCGGGCGTCTAAAGCACGATCTTTGCTATACCGAGAGGAGTACATTTTTCCTCTGGTACCCCTTGTAGCATTACTACACTTTTCGTCACCTTAGTCTCAGGTTTCAGACAGCCTTCTTTAATTATGCTGCATTGCGCTCCTGTATCCGCTTTGAGGGTCAGTACCCCGGTCGTGGCCAACGGTGCGATGATATCGATGTCGCTGGCGGTCGCGCTCATCGTCGGCTGCGTTACTTGCAGTAGCTGCAGTGTTGCTTTGCTTGCTGTTTTCTTTCCTCTGTTTGCAGGTCTCTGCCAGGCAGTGAGCGTATTCAACCTCAGCGTGCCCAGCGTGTTGGTCTCTGCAGTAGCTCGGACTGGCGCTGTGGTTATGATGTCCCTGCGTTCCTGTTTCCTGCATTCCTCGGCCGTCGGGGCTGTTGTGTCAACTACGTTGGCTCGCTTTTACTTTGCGATAATCGCTTCCGGCAATCCTTCTACACGTGCCCCTTTTTCTGGCAGAAGCTGCAGATGATGACGACGTTGTAGATCGACTTTTTCTCGCTGGCTTCATCTTCCACTTACACGTCCCTTTGGCTGCACCATGTTGGTGATTTCGATCGCCCCCGCCGAGCCGTGTAGTGTCCGGTAATTCCTTGCACGTACCAACACCTGCACCTGGAGGTGCAGTCCGTTTTTGAAGTTCGCCTGCGCGCCCCATCGGGTGACGTTTTCCATCACCACCATCACCAATGGCTCACAGAGTATCTCGGTTGTGTCCACCGTAATACGCTCTGTTATTGTCGCGTAAACGGCGACGTCTTCTCCCTGACCCTGCTGGAGGGAGCTAAAATCCATTTGTAGCGCAGCCAGGAATTTCCGTTGTCCCCACAACGCTTCCAACTCGCTCTTGAGTTGCGCCATCGAACCGATAGTTTAGTGCTGCAGTTGCCTTGCTGCCGCTCCTTCCAATTTGCTCATCACGATTAGTTCCCGAAGAGTTTCGTGCTCTTCATCAGCCACCCTGCGGAATATCGTCTCGCAAGACTTCAAAAATAACGGTACTTTTGCTTCCTTGCCGTCGAATGTTTTTACCATTTTTATACCCAAGATGAAGCTAGGTTTCCTCGAACCGCGTACTTCTTTGCTGTTGCGGTGGTATTAGGTAATCATCTTATTGGATAAGTTTTTCGCGTGTGCGCCTTTATATTCTTTCATATTTTTGTATCCTCATGCGAGAGGGCGTTTTTGTCGCTGCGAGCGCAGGTTCTTTAGTGCTATGGCAGCTCTTGCGCAACGCAGACGTAATAGAAAAAGTTCCTAATTATTTTAGACAAAGAACAATAAAATGGTTCGTGAGTTATTTGTTTCCTGATTGTATTCCGTGTCCTTTTCCCCACAAAAAATTTACTGCAATACATCTAACCGCGCCCTTTCGAATCGCTGCCCCAGTTCGGCGTTTCCTTCCCGTAGGAACCGGATGAGCTCGTACTTGTCTGCTCCTACTTCATTTAGTGTATCAGCTAGATTACTTCTCGCCGACGGTGCGTCGTCACCCATGAGCTTCGCTTCGAATCGCTCTCGCATCCGGTCCAGAAGTAGCAGCATCGTCTTACCGGTAGCCGCCTTTGCATCTATTGTACGCAGGTGTTCTATTTCCCGTTGGACAATATCCTCGGTGATGCTGGCCGGTGTCTGTTGGCCGTTGGCTATATCGAACGGATCGTCACTGACAGTAGTGATCTCCGACCGACGCTCCCCCGAATTAATCCTGAACTGTGTAGTCAGTCGGTCTGCGAGAGCTTATTGCCTATCGGCAGGAATTCGTTCCGACGGCGAAGTCTGTGACAACACCCTGCGTGTCCTAAACGCAATGTCCCCGACTGCTGCAGCTAAACCGGTCAAGGTGTCCACACTCTTGCCAGGTAACGTGATATCCAACGAGTTCGCCCTATGTTTCGGTTTCGCGTAACTAGTTCCCGGCATGTGGCGACCTTCGCGGTTGACTCTAACTTTGAAATATTCTCGCTAAACCTGAGAAAAAAATTTTTTGTCAAATATTTTGGAGTTCTAAGTGGAATATTTTCCCCAAACTAGCATGACCCCACTGGCTTTGGGTTTTACTCCGCTATATGTATTCGTAATGTATGTAACCGCCACTTACAGAAAGATAATCCTGTAGACGATCTTCTACATGGCGTTGATCCTTAGGCGCTGTTGACCTGTTATTCTGTAGCTCCCCTCTATAGTTGGTCGTTGACGTCCTTTCTGGCGCCATTGATCCGTTCCTTCGATAGGTCCTGGGCTCCGTTGGTGCGTCGCCAACTGTTCCGCGACGGCTTCACTACAAGTTCACTCCCGTGAGCACTTGCTTACACACTTGTGCGTTATCCGCGTCTTAACATATCACCATAAACTCACCGACTGTACACTACGCGACTTCGCGTTTGATTAGACGGGTTTAGGCATACCATGCTGGTGTCCTTTGCACGAGTCGTAGTCGTCACTTTAATGTTACTGTTCAATGCACTTCACTTCGTCCGATGTCACTTCTGTTCGCGTAAACTGCGTATCACTATCCCGTCAGCAGTATCCCACCGCTACCACCAAAATGTTATGCCGGTAACGTGTAATAGAAGATTACGATCGACGGTATAATATTTAAAAAGTTATTTTTTGGGATCGTTCGCCGATAAGGAGATGGATCTCGCGTGAAAATGATAAATGCATGAATTTACGATAAAATTTAATTGATTGTTTATTTTCATTAACGGCAACTTTCCGTTATTTATAACAATTTGTAAAAAGGAATTAAAGTACAATATATATGTGTTCTCGAGTTGCCGACGAGGAACTACCTGAATCTACCTTTAGACTAATTTCGGTAAAGTAGTTACCAACCACCTTTGGCGAAATTTTTTTTTTTTCTAATTATTCTTTATCACAACTGAATACAATTCATCTAGTAATTTTTTTTTAATAATTTCAGACTTTTTGATTAGATAAGCTCATTGACCATACCCATTTACAAGTAACTATATTTTATAATATCAATTAAAGCTGGTCCTTTTAGTCCATGAAGTCGGTTAGTTTTGTTCTCTGCAGTCGCCTCACTGCATTTATGGTGTCCAACATTCCACGTTGTCCATGTTTCACCGCGCATTTCTTTATTTCTTCGTCAACCGTATCTATCTTGAGATCCTTATGTAGGTCATCATCCCTTATCTACCACGGAGCGTTAACTACATCACCTAGCACTTTTTTTTAAAGGTTTGTATTATTTTGATGTTATTTTTCTTCGCACAGCTCCATAACTGTATTCCATAAATCCATATAGGCTTTAGCACCTGTTGGTACAATAATAATTTATTTTGTACTGACAGTTCAGAGTTTTTTCCCAGCAGCCAATACATTTTCTTGAATTTAATAATGAGTTCTTCTTTCTTCTTTTTAACGTGCTCTTTCCATTTAAGCCTAGTATCTAATGTCATCCCCAGAGCTATATTTGCGTAAGGAATTTGCTGTCCGTTAATAAGTACAGGTCTACAACAAATTTTTTAATTCATGACAGTTATCTGTCTGGATTATGTTTCGTTAAGTCCGATACGCCACAATTTTATCGATTTATTTATTTATCACATGCTTTTTGTAATTTAGTTGTGGATTCCTCAATATTGTCCCAAACTGCCAGAATAGCAGTATCGTCAGTAAATGTTGCAATAGTTGCTTCATTCGTGCCGGGTAAGTCTCTGGTATATAGCAGGTAAAGGATCGGCCCCAGAACACTTCCTTGTGGAACTCCTGCTGAGATTTTCTTAAGTTCAAAATATTCTTCCTCGTATTTCACTCGAAGGTGACGATCCTCAATATATGACTTTAGAATCATATAAAATTGTTTTGGGAGATCTTTCTGAAGTTTAAAGAGTAAGCCTCTGTGCCATTATCAAATGCCTACGCTACGTCGAGGAAGATGCCAGAACATATCTTTTTCTTTTCTATGTATTCTCCATAACATCAGTAATTTTATGTACCTGCTCTATAGTTAAATGTTTCTCTCTGAATCCAAACTGATGATGAGGGATATTCTTTGCTCTATAATTTGATAGTTTTAGTTGTTTCAGTAATAGCTTTTCAAACAGAAGAGAAATCGATCGATAAGATTTTTTTATCATTTGGTGATTTTCCTGGTTTCGGAATAATTATATAATATAATAACAGAGTGAGTAGTCCGTATCCTTATTTGCAGTTACATTAATAAGGAATTTTTCTATAGTTTCATTTTTCACCTCTTTTATGAGAGCCTTAAGTTTGTTATACAATCTGTTTAAAATGGTTTTGTCTCGCGGAGCACTACTACTCTGCTATCGTTTCCTTGCTTTTCGTTTTTCTTGCACTAGTTCCCTTATTTCTATTGGATATATTACTGATTTTTCTTTTTTGGATAATAGTTTTGTAATTCACCCTTATATTGGCGGCATCTACGACGACTCTCCAGGGTGACGGACACAATATTTACTCCATGGCACACACAAATATGCGCACACGCACACACACACACTATCTCTGTCTCTTTCTCTCTCTCCCTTACTCACTCACCCACACATCAGCATCCGCAGCTCAGTGACCGAGTAATACGAATTACCCGCACCCATGGAGCGTGGGCACCGTCAGGGGTAGGTATCCGTATACCGATTAGCGTATCACTACCGTATGTTTCCTCGATCAGGTCTTGATCTCCGGCCTCGTCAATAGCATGATCGAGGCCGAATACAACACACTTCACAAGCAACACAGGTTGTGCTAATCGGCGGCTCGGGGTGAAATAGCTGCTGCCAATCAATGTATTGTAACGGTATTAAGCGTTAACATTACCCTTAAAGGGCTTGTTCGGACTCCAGCAGGAAGGAAAGTAATTTTTAGGCTTTTGTAGTAGGTAAAAGTAGGGTTTATTCAATGAAGCAGATAAAAATTATGCGATACAGCAGAAAAAGAAATAAATATTATATCTCATTCTAGAACCCTTTTTCCTGGTATTACGGCTACCACGCGCCTTACAATAGACTATTCCCGGGCACTCGAGTGCACATACAATCGTGTACGCAAAAAAATCAAGAATATTTATGAAGATCCTCGGTAATATGTTTTTAGTTGGTGACAGATTTTAGAACATGGTTGTAGTATGCTCTATAATTTGTGAGAAGACGTTGATAGTTATATAATGCAAATATATTCGTTAATTAATAATATAATTGATGATAATGAAGTTGAGCGCTAGTCGATAAATCTGTTTACCCTTCGTGTTCCGTGGGTATGCTATTTAGCTCGCGTACCGTCGGTAACTAGCCGGCCGCTACTGATAGAACCGCGACTACCGTGTGTCTACTACTGACTCGCTACAGACCCGTCGGTGGGCGTGGAGTTTCCTGCTGACATAATACATTTTTTAGAGGTCGACTTGCGCGTCCACCCGACCGCCGCTACGATCCGGCGTCAGTCAGATGCACTTGGAGTGCATGCGCAGCTACTTGGTATATCAGGGCTGTACCCTGTGCATTTATCGCCTTTTTCTATCCTTCCTTTAATCTTGGTTTTACTTATGTCTCTATGGAATTTCCAATGCTACCCTAATTCCCTGGTCTTTAATATGAAGATCTTATATCTTTGTTATTTAAAATATTGCAGAAATTATTTTGTGTCTGAGTGAGTAGACCGTGGTTCGCTCTATCCTTGGCTACCAGAGAGAGAGACCGCTTTGTTGATGTTTGGGTCTGCGGTGCGTTGGCCTCGAACGCAGCACCGACTCAGCTGCTTCCCGTCAAATGTATGTGACAACTGCCACAGCTGGGCTCTTCGGGCATCAGTGCGGCTGCACTTAGCAAGGGCTCGATCTTCCTTCCTGGTATCCGAACTTCTGCGTTGGCGGGACCTGCGAACAAAAATGTTCCCCGAATGCCGAAATTCTGGTCTTTTTATACCAGAGTCCCCTCCAGTTGGCCCATGCTTCTGGTATAACTATAGTTGGTGGCGCTCCTGTAGCCCATCTTCCTGTAGCCCACTGGTAGCCTTGGTACTTTTTGAAATTAGTCGTTGGTTTTTAATTTCTTACTGGTATCTTTCAAACAAGTAACGGGACTTTGTCTTTGACGTACCGGCCTAATGGTGTGAGTGACGCTCGGTAGCCGTGCTCTGTTGTGTGCGTACCAAGCGTCTACTTGTCGTATGTCGCCCGCGGTAGTGCAGCCTCGACGTGTATATTGTGCGTTATAATATAGTCAATACGTCGCAGTATATCGATTCCTCGAAATCGACAAGCAGCAACTCGCAGCACCCGTCATCATCCACGTCGATGATCTCCCCGCGCACAGCCCTTTGATGCCGCACAATGACACATGAGGCCCCGCACACAAGTCCTCAAATTTAAACCCGCTCTTCTTAGCACACCCATCAATATATAAGCTCTCCAAATCGTCCTCTAGTCTCAGCCACGCACTCCACATTAATTCCATGCGCAGCTATATAGCGTTATCCCCTGCACTGCAAATCGTCCGACACACAAAAGGGTTTGAAGATAACAAACCCCCCCTCTGAATCATAAGTAGGTGTCCAGCGCTGTAAATGCAACGACAGCGGTTTTGCATGTACGTACCGCTTTGTGCTGTGCTACTCGCGCAGCGCTTGCTCTGCAGTAAAAGACGCAGAATATGATACCGTACCGCGACAAACCTCGATTATAATTTATATATAATTATAAAATAAGAGACACAGTAAGACGATGTATTTGTTTTTAATTAATCAATATTTTATTTAAATCACTTTACACATATTTACCTTCGCATGCAACATCCCTGCAAACACGGTCATCTTCGCTCGGAGATTCCTCCGCCTTAAATTTATATATCACTGTGATCGTTAAGAGGCAAAAGTATTGTAATATTCACGTGCTATTCTGTCGTTTTTCATTACATTCTCGCTAAAGAGATTATTAAATCGCGACATGGTGAAGCCGCACGACATAAGATGCAGGAATACGATACAAAATTGTCCGCACACATCCGACGTATTACTCTGTAGCTGCTTGAGGCCGTACCGATAGAACTTGCAGTTTCTTCGTAGTCGTGCGAGATGTTGTGGTATAACCGGTGGTAGCCCGTAGCTATCAAAGTACAGTAGAACGTCGATTATCCGAAAGTCAATTATCCGAAAGGTCAATCATCCGAACGATGATTTTGTTTATCCTAACGTCAATCATTCGAACACAGATTCAATTTATCCGAATTTTCGGTTTTCCGAACGACTTTGTCGTTACATTGTTGCGCGTCGTAGCGAGCTCAGACTTGCATGGCAATACCGCCCTTCTGTCCTCTCGGCCCTCACTCGTTCACGGCTTATCTTTCTTCGGCAGTCTTTACGCGTCTGCAGAAAGGCGAAAAACAGTCGCTTTTTTATGACTACGGTTCGATTTACATTCGAATCTGTGTGTCTAAAATGAGTTCAACACCCAGTACTTCATCTAAACGTAAACGACGTACTGACTTTAGAACAAAAGCGAGAAATTATTTCTAAGCTCGAGAATAGTGAAACAGGGGCATCGCTAGCTCTCGCTTATAATGTTGGAAAAGCAACAATAACCGATATCAAAAACAATAAAAAATTTATCATTCATATCAATGTCGGACAGTGGAGATGGTGCTAAACGAAAAACTTCACAGTCTGCGCGGAATCAAAATCTGGAAAAGCCTTTATCCGAGTGGTTTGTGCAGAGGCGCAGCTTAGGACAGCCGGTTTCTGGTTCGATCTTGTGTGAAAAGGCTCTTGACTTAAACACTAAACTCGGTAGATTGCCCGATTTCAAAAACAGTACTGGATTTCTGAACATTTTTAAGAGTCTGCTGAAAGCTTTTAACAGGTATTTGAAAAAATCGGGGATGAGGCATGATTTTCTAGAGACGACGTATACAATAGAGACGAGACTGGATTAAATTGGAGGTCGCTTTCCCTCGCAAGCTCTCTCGCATCGCATCGTGAAGAAGCCACTCCAGGATTTAAAGTATCCAAGGAACGAGTAACGGCTATGACGTGTGGTAACGCAGCCGGCACTCATAGGTTGTCGTTATTGCTCATTAGGAAATAAAAAAAGCCACGCGGCTTTAAAAATGTTACTGGCCTGTCTGTAGTTTATAAAGCCCAGAAGAGTGCTTGGATAGATTCAAAATTGTTTTGCGATTGGTACAAAAACGATTTTCTAAAGAACGCAAAAGAGTGGCGCAAAGCTCAACGCAAAACTGGAAAAGTGTTATTGTTGTTAAACAACGCGCCGTCTCACCCTTCCGCCGAAGTATTAAACGCTCTCGATCCAGGCTTCGAGGTGAAGTTTCTTCACTCCTTCCCGCACCATGCGGCTACCCCCACCACCTCACTTTTCCACCGTCGCGCTACCCACTCTGCTTAAACAGCGTCGGTAACGTGGAGATGGTAAAGTGAGGTGGTGTGGGTACTCTGGTGAACAAGGAAGAGTAGAGATAAGAGCAGGATGGAGCAAAGGTGTACACATACTTGGAAAAATGAATAAAATTATGTACTCACCACCGCAGCTGTTGTAGGCATCTACCCTCCTGCCAAAGCGATTCTAAACTCGTCTCTCTCGAATGTACTCTCTCACACACGCACACACACACACACACACACACACACACACACGCAGCGTCGTGTCTTTAATTTATTACTATGTCCTCGTGAAAGCCCTCGTCCACGGCATCGATATCGTAGCCGAAATCTATCTCATCACCGAGGGCTTATATAATAACCGCCACCACGTCCGCGCGTTCCCCGTTCGATAATCGAACCCGCGGAACGTTATCGCCGGCAAGAGATCGCATCATGACAGCAATCAAGCCATCTCTACCGCACGTTTCTTCGACGAGATTGTCAATACCTGCAACATCCACGCGTTCGAGTCCGTATATTGAAAACTCCATGACAAGAGCCGGCAGCATACTTGCTAGAGGCTCCGGGTGAAATAGGTGAGACCAGTCGATGTAAATGATTTCGCCGAAATCGACTAATAACACCTCGCAGTACCCATCAAAGTCCGGGTAAATCACTTCGCCGCGGACAACGCTATTGAAACGAGGCACAATACAGGACATTCCGATATAGAGTTCCCCAAGTTCAATGGGTCTTCCATGACGTTCCACTAAATACACGCTACGCAGGAGCTCTTCCAGATCGTCGTATGCATCGCACATTTCCTGTGTACGCAGGAAGCCGCTCATCTCACTCTCGACAAACATTACTCGGCACCAAAACGCGTCGCTTAAAATCTCCTTGCCGTATCGTGGATACATATTGCTTTTTATTGTTTGCAAGTAGGATGCCAAAGGCAGACTAAATGCTCGAAATGCTGCTAGAGAGTATCACGGGCATAAAGATAACAGCCTCCTATGAATCATAACTAGGTATCCATCTCTTTGAATGCAACGAAAGCGGTTTTCGAGCATGCATAGCGATGCGCTGTGCTCCTCGCAAAGCGCTTGCTCTGCAGTAAAAGATATAGAATGTGATCCCTCACAGAGAGAGAGAGAGAGAGAGAGAGAGAAAGACTTCAATTATAATTCTCTAATTATTATGCTTTAAAAATAAGAGACACAGTAAGATCAGGTATTTTTAAAATTAATCAATATTTTATGGAAAGCACTTTACACATTTGCCGTCGTATGTAACAGCCCTGCAAACACGGTAATCCACGCTCGGAGATTCCTTCACCGTTAATTTTATTTTTATCGCTATACGGAATTAATTTGTATTATCACTCGTAATATTGCTTTTGAATTATTTTTCGCTGTGGGTGTTGTCATCACAGTGTACTTCTGAAAAAAGAATGAAACACGTATTTAATTGAACGCACTGGTCAATAAAAAACATCGTGTACAGAATAATCGATACTGTCTTACCTGATGTGACACGACTTATTATACAAAGTTGGCAGCGTTGATGATCTTCTGCCACCGACGACAACTGTGGATGAGGATGGCGGGTGACACTTTTCGTTTCCGAAGTTAGATCTATCTGTACAGTGTATGTATTCTCCTTTCGCTCTCCATAACGCGAATAACGAACCCTCGGTGTCGGTTCATATGCAGGGGCTGCTCGCTTTGCTAGACATTATTTTTTATAATTAACAATAAATATTACATGATTTTAAATGACGATATTTAAATTATTTTATATTTTTTACTTACCAAGCTCTGTTGCTTTGCTGCTAATCGACATTGGCACGTATTCCATGATCTGCTGTGTTAATGAAACAAAGACGTGCGCTCCGTCTTTTTTCTATCGCAGACCTTTGCTGATACTTCGGTTTTAGGACTCTCTCTCTCTCTCTCTCTCTGACCTCGGTGTATACTTCATAATATTTCGAGCGAAATGTACACTATATACAATTATTTACAACAGTGTCTTTATCACAAATAGCTGCACATACGGAGAATTATTGCGTTCGCAACGCAACACCCGATGCATGATCAGCGATATGACCACGAAACCGCACAATTATTTCGGACAAAATAATTTTCATAAACTCCGTATCCTCCGTCGCTAGCAAGATCGCGATGTGCTCGAGCGCTTCTTCAAAGAATTCCTTGGAACCGATGATCTCATACGCTGCTACACGAGGCGTTTCACTGATAACTATCTTTTCATGGACATATGATACCTCGTTCATACACCGCTGAATCGTTTCACTTTTGCTCTCTAGAGCCTGCATATGAATATCAATTCTTCTACTTATTTCGACGAGCATATCAAATGTAGGCCGCTGAAGAACAATGTTTGGAGAGTATTTTCAGAAGCGTTTCCGTTTTGATTCTCCAGATTCCTCTCGATTCTCGTATTCCTCATTAGCGCTACCACTTATTTTACCAAATGAGACAGCTCTATACTGGTAACACGAGGTTAAAAGTGTGTAATGCGTTGTGTGCTCTATGCGGGTGTTACACATTTTCTCGGCATCCGCCCCATGAGTTTCGAAATATTGTTGTACGCGAGAAAAATCACTTTTAAACACTCGCCACTCGTCCGCACTGAGTGTAATTCCGGTAAAAGTATTCGACAATATTTTCACTACTGGTGTAAGAGTGCACGTAGAGTTCAACTCGAGCCCGGCGACGATTATTTTACCAAATGATTTATTTAAACCGTATTGATACATTTTCGTGGAATATCGCGTACGCTGGGATAATGAGGAGGACTTAATATGAATAGGTTGAGATAACGAGAAGTGTATATTGAGTAATACTAAATATTGTACAGACTGAAGAGTTTAATGACTACACTGGTGACTATCGCGAATAAATCGCATGCTTCTCGCAAGCACGAGACACCAGAGAGAAGTGAAGCTTGCTGATAGCGACGGAGCATGCTTTGCTCGGTACTGGAGCCGAAGGCAGCCGACACTTTACGAGGCTCTATGAACATACTCGTTGAGTGCCAACGCACTGCTTATTAAAGTATATTAGGCATATTAAAGTATGCCAACTTTACAGCTCAATACTTCCACCAGTTCAATACTTTAATTTTCTTCTATATTCTCTTGAGACTAATTAACGAACATGGATACAAAAATCGTTCTCTAGGACCGCTGATAATCGTCTCATTTACTTTCTCACGTATAAAGTGAAATCTTAAATCTATATGTTTAGTGCTCTGATTATCAATGTATAGTGTTGTAGCCTCAGATACATTATAATCGAGATCATTCAACAATCTCCTAATCCAAATTAGTTCTTTCGCTGCCGCTGCAGCTGCGACATATTCAGCTTCTGTTGTACTCAGGGTGACAAGTCTTTGGCGTGATGACAGCCAAGTAATAATACCGTTACAAAATTTAAATTTAAACGCAAACCCCGTGGTTGACCTTCGAGTTTCGTAGTCTCCCGCAAAGTCAGCATCAGAGAATCCTACAAGTTTGCAATCGCTCACGCCGCATTCATACAGAATACCGTAATTAGAAGTACTTAACAAATATTTACAAATTCTTTTCACAGCATTCCAATAATTTAAACTATGTTTATTCAGGAAACGACTAACTAGATTAACTGAAAACGCGATATCAGGACGCGACACTATTGCTAGAAACGTTAGCGATCCAACCATTACTCTGAAGGATACATTCTGTAACATGTCTTCTTCGTTTTCTACTGGTAATAATGTAACATTAGGATCAGACGGTGATAATGTAACATTAGGATCAGGCGGTGTACTTACACTCTTCGCATTCTGTAAATTAAATCTCTTAATTATACGATTAACATATGCTGTCTGATGTATAAATAGAGTTTTCTTATCTCTGTCTCTAACAATTTCTAATCCTGCAGAATAGTGCGGATTACCAGTTGTAATTTTAAACTTACTTTTAAGTAAATCCAAAATAACCACTAAATCATCATTATTTTCCGCAGCAATAATGCCATCGTTAACAAAAAGAGCCAGATATACATTTCTTTGAAATATTCTTCCTCTAAAAATACAATGATCAGCTTGTGATTCCTTGAAACTACATTTTTCTAGAAAATCGCAGAATACCTTAATCCAACACCGAGGTGCTTGCTTCAATCCATACAACGACTTGTTAAGTTTGCATACTGTACTATTCATTCCACTTTTCACTTCTAGACCACTAAGAATTTTCATATAGACCGTTTCACTCAATTGACCATATACAAACGCGGTCTTAACGTCAAACTTCACGATTTCTAGATCACGCTGCGCAACTGTTGCTAAGAAAATTCGTAGAGTGTCGTATCTCACGACTGGTGAAAAGGTCTCCGAGTAGTCCTCTCCTTCCTGCTGTTGAAAACCTCGTGCAACAAGCCTGGCTTTGTATCTTTCAACTGACCCGTCAGTACTCTCGATGACCTTGAAGACCCAGCGAGAGTCGATCGGCTTTACACCTTCTGGGGCAGGAACAATCGACCACGTGTTGTTCTCACGATGAGCCTTGAATTCCTCATCGATAGCTTTCTTCCACTCATCAGCCTGTTCTCGATTTATCGCTTCAATATAGGAGTTTGGTACGGCAACTTCAACAAAATCAGCTGTAAACCTGATTGGTCGTTTGATGCCCGCGCGATCTCTCAACACTCTTGATCGTTGAGCTTCATCTCGCAGTTGATGTCCATTTACATCACCACGAGCCTCGATCGGCTCAACAGGATCTGGTTCAACCATTTGAACATCGTCTGCTTCTTCAGCATCCAGGAAATCTTCCTCGTCATCTGCAACTCTCTCACCGGCCTCGAATACTAATTCACTATCATCCTCTGAAATGTGAGGTACCTTAGATACTTGCTCGTTGAAGGTAACATTTCTGGAGATGCTAATCGACTTGGTGACCGGATTGTAGAGTCGATAGTGCTGAGATTGTTTCTCGTATCCCACGAGAATCATCTTCTTCGCCTTGGAATTCAGCTTCTTTCTAGTCTGTTCAGGAACATGCACGTATGCATCAGAGCCAAAAACCCTTAAGTGGCTCAAATCAGGTTTCTCCCTGGTCCAGAGTTCGTAAGGTGATTTGCAGTTATCTTGAGTTGAGATGGTCCTATTCAGAACATAGACTGCTGTATTAACAGCCTCGGCCCACAGCGACTTCGGCAGATTCTTTGAGTGCAGCAATGTACGAGCTGACTCAACTATTGTTCTGTTTCCTCATTCTGCTCGTCCATTCTGCTCCGGTGAATACGGCGCCGTTGTCTCCATCTCGATTCCTCTGGCAGTTAGGAACTTCTTGACCTCACGGTTCACATACTCCGTGCCGTTGTCACAATGCATGATCTTCATAGATCGATTGAATTTGTTGCATAGTTTAGCCTCAAATTCTCTCAACTTCTCTATGACATCAGATTTATGTCGCAAGAAAAATATAAATCTGTAACTTGTAGCTCTGTCCTTGAACAAAAGATAAAATCTCGAACCACCTGCTGATGGTACCGACATCGGACCACAGACATCGGTATAAATTTTCTCACCTGGATTCCATACCTGTTCTCTGTTCGACTTCTTATTCGGTAGTCGATGTGATTTTCCAAATTGGCAAGCTTCGCAGAAGAAATCTTTGACCTCATGGCAGTTTACTCCAGAAATTGACTTGTTTTTCATCATGTTCACAAGTGTACGTGTGTTTACATGACCAAGTCGCTCATGCCACGTTCGGAATATTCTACATATTCTACATATTCCGTTAGACTGCTTGACTCCTTGGGCAACGATTTCAGATTTGTCCTTGACGAACACCTTGTCGTCAACATAGGTTACTTCGAGTCCTCGTTTCGTGCAGGCACCAACAGAAAACAAGTTTTTCTTAATTTGAGGAACATAGAGCACGTTCTCTATTTTCGCCTCGCACCATTTTCCATTTGCAAACAGACGAACTTCAATTTCTCCTTCTCCTCGTACCACACATGGACCGTCATCTCCAAGAAACATCTGTTCTATTTGACTCTGTCCAAGACTCGCAAACCTCTCGCGATGATGCGACGTATGAAGACGAAGAAATAGGATCCGAAACCAATGATTTCGATGAGTAGGGTAGAACCGATTCAGATGATCATAGCAGGGACAACGATGGTGACAGCTCCGCAGGGAATCGTTGCATAAATTTTACCCAGCCATTCTGCGGCTATAAACCAACAAACGGTCTTTTCATGGCCGACCCCGCGAGAGAACCAGATGAAGCCGACGCAGGTCCATCGCGACAATACAGTTCAAACGATGATACCAACAGCAATACAGACAACGAGAAAGAAGAAGAAGAGGAGGAGGAGCAAGACGAGGACGAGGCGGAGGACGAGGACCCGGTAGATTCAGGTAAGCTTTTAATAATACAATTGCGCTGACAAAAATAAAAAAATTACGCGGATAATAATAGTAAAATGAAAAAAATAGGGTACGAGTCGGACCCAAACGTTTTTCGCTTTGCACTATTCACTGTGCCGAGACCGCCGACAATCGAGTTGGTTTACGAAATGCGTCGGCGGTTCCCGGGTGCAGTCGACAGATTCGAGGACTAGAAGCAAATATAAGTTTGTAATTCTTACGTTACACGAATTATATACATAGTATATAACTAGCGACAAACAAAAATTTTAATTAAATTAAATAAAAACTCTAATAAATGGTTTAATTATGCTTGCAGGTGGACACACTGGCGATGGAAGGACTGCTGCACGGGGAGGTGATGAGCAGAGACGATATTTTCCACGCTTTAGGATGCAGGGTCGAGAGACAGATTTTTATTTTCGTCAGCCACTAGACGGTATCGATCATCTGACATGGTTCGAGGGCGGTGTACGAGATGTTCTCACACGCCTTACAGAATCGTGCGAATGACATGATTATGTGAGTATGACTCCGAGCGTGCCGTCTTTCGCGCAAGGACCTGTATGGTTATCATTTCGACCAGCTCGTGACATCGTTCCTGACGATATATGGCGACTAATTAATAGTGTAGCTCAGAGCGCGCGCGAATTTCGAATAGACGCTGGTCCATGTAGAATGACGACATGTATAGTACGAGGCGTCGAGGGAGCCGGTGTGGCCACTAGGCTTATACACGAGTCTATAGCAAAAAAGTCAATTTTACGCATAGGTAATCGCGATAAATTGTGTCTACAACGATCCCTTGTCACAGCCCAAGCGCATGTCGAACGCGGTCAAATACGTACGGGCGAGCTACACAGACGATGGTGTCAAATTCGGAACGGGCTTCGAGGTGCGCAATATACAGCAGCGTTAGAGTTTACGCGTAATGCAGGGGTAGCGACACCGTCTAGAGGGTGCGGTGCGCGCTAAATTCAGCTCTTTCAGGAGTACTTGGTTCACGAGGGTATAGCGATGGTTGTTTATGAATTTCTCACCTTCGGAAAACGCGTTCCAGCTCTGTACGATGGGCGAAAATACGTACTCACTGCAATAGGTAAAAGTAATCATACACTCTTTATTCTCTATTACGAGCGTTCTCATCACTACCAGTGTTCGAGAATTCAGCTGTTGGAGAGGTAGTGGACTGTGAATATTTGTAGATTGAATTAAAATGCAGTACACGGATGTTTACTACAATAGCATTTATTTGCTCCACCTGTCAAATGACAGTGAACAGACAAATATACATAAATAAATACCGGAAAATACAGAAAATAATATAGAGAAAGCGTATAGAGAAGAGAATAGATAAGGCGTTCGAAAAAGAGAAAATAAATCAGCCCTTCGTCTTACCGCACACGATTATACTAATCATGTGCAATTGCTGAGACTTGCTGTCGCAATCAGGCTGATGCCGGGTCCACGACACGATGAGCCAAATGAGGATGTACCGGTGTGCCGACGTCAATATATCACTGCAGATATGATGGCTGGGTTGTGTAGACTATAGGTCGGCTGAGTTGGTCGTTGAGTCTGATTTTGATGCACTTAATCGTTGAGAGAACGCACGAAACTCGATGACGGTGAGAGCTGTACGAGAGCAAAACGCAAGATGGCTGCTTTATACGAAGCAGCCGATGTCGAACCAAGCCGAAGAGCGCTTACGCGCAGCGACCTGTTGCTCGGCACGCAGACCTAGTGCAGGATTTACAGCTCCTGCGTGGTGCTGCCGCTGAGTGGCAACAGCAAGCAGTTGCCCATGCTAGCCTGCAGTGCGCAGTCTCGCTACGCTTGGCAGAACGTTCAAGCATTCTCAAACAACCAGCCAATATTAAATCTCGCTGGTGCGCTCGGTAGTCGGGGGTTCTGTGCACAATGTGATTCCAAGTATATTCGAGTGCTCGAGCATCGCTGTAGCTACCAATGTGCTCGATGTAAATCCACTTATTGCAACGGCAATCGAGACTCTTATCACGTCTCGTAAATATAGACAGTACAAATCTGTAGAGGCTGCGCGCGTATGATTAAAACCACATATAAAAAGATGTATGTCTGTGATATATCGTTTTGTATTACATGCAAGCAAACGCGACCGACTACGCATGCGTGTTTAATAGCACCTCTTAAGAAACCAGAGGCGCAAAAGAAGAAGAGAAAAGACAAGCCTTTTACGAGATTATTATTTTATGATTTTGAGACGCAAGGACACGAGCAATTGCATGATGATAACTCGACACGAATTCACGAGCCGAATTTATGTGTTACACAATGCGTATGTATAACATGTCTGGATATTACAGATACAGAGACCGATTTTGCTGACTGTGGTAAACGTGAATTCATGTTTATCGATGATCCTGTTGGGGAGCTCGTGAAACTGGCATTATCGCAAAAATTTAAAAAGACCATCTGCATTGCCTATAATGCTAGAGGTTTCGACGCACAATTTATTCTACGGTATTTAATCGAAGTGTAAAAAACACAGCTGCTCTCTCTGATTATGAATGGTATGAAGATTGTCTCCATAAAAATTGGCGATGTCGTTTTTCTCGATAGTCTAAACAATTTACCCATGGCTCTTAGCGCTTTACCTAAGGCCTTTGGTTTTGCTGATGAGGTGGCAAGAGGTACATATCCCCATTTATTCAATACACCGGAATATCAGAATTACTCAGGTCCTCTGCCGGCTGTGCATTGTTACTCACCCGATACTATGTTCTCAGCGGATCGCGAACGATTTTTAAAATAGTATGAGGAAGAATCGAGTCGCGTAGATTATAAATTTTATTTTGCGACGCAATTTGTGCAATATTGTTGTACACATGTTACGGTTTTGAGACGAGCGTGTTTAGCTTTTCGAGTGCTACTTATACGTTGTGGGAGCGTGTGCCTCTTTACAGAAACATGCACGATAGCATCAGCATGTATGAGAGTATTTCGAAAGAATTTTCTACAGAAAGATTGCATTGCGGTGTTACGACCAGGGGGTAACGCTGGGGCGATAAGCAGTCGCGCAAGGCCGTCGTATGGCTCGTATGGCTCGAATGTGAGCGCAACTGCGTTATCGCTTATGCTGGAGGCACGAGAGAGTATGGCCCTCCAACCGGCCTACCGGCTGTCGACGGATACTACATGGATGTGGGGGTCCATCACGTTCTTCAATTTCACGGCTGCTTTTGGCATGGTTGTCCGCGATGTTATCGCGTGAATGGAGATGCTCGAACGAAATTCGGCCATACAATGGATGAGCGATACGAGCGTACCGTTCTTATTTCCGGACTCAGATCGAAAGGGTACACTCTAACCGAAATATGGGAATGCGATTTTGACAGATTACTCGAGAATAACGAGGAAATGTCGTTATACGTGAAAAATCACACCATGGTCATTGGCGTGCATGCATTCTTTGACGGTCGAACGGAAAATTTTGTAAGCTTGTACGACGTCGCGAATGGGAAGCAGATACGCTATGTGGATGTTTGCTCGCTGTATCCAAGGGTGTGTAAGAATGGAAAATATCCCGTTGGACATCCGAAATTGTACGTAGGTGACGGGTGTCGAGAACTCGTAGGAGTTGAAAACCATCTAAGTGACGTCGAGGATCTCGTGAAGTGTACCGTGGTGGCACCGCGCGATTTGTAAAGGGTGGTTAAATTGTAAGGGCCGATGTTGAATGTGAACCACACCTAAACGTCAAGTTTTTTTCTGCATTTCATGTGACATTTCTCAATTTCAGACTAACTCAATTTGAACCATGGAAAGATACACAATCGAGCAACGATTATTAATTAAAGTTATTCAGGCTTATTATGAAAAAGGGCGTTCAAATCAAAATGCATATCGTGCACTTCGTGATTTTTTCGGTCAATTTAATCGTCCAAATGTGCGTACAATCGGAAAAATCGTGCAAAAGTTGAGCAAACCTGGTCTGTAGGAGATATTAAAACACCAGTGCATGCTCGTACAGCTCGTACTGCAAAAAATATTGCTGCTGTTCGCGATAGTGTGGCTGAAGAGCCGTCCACCTCAACTCGTCGTCGTGCCCAACAATTGCACCTCTCACGCTCGTCGTTGATGAACATTATGCATAAAGACTTGCATTTACACGCTTATAAGGTGCAATTGACTCAAGAACTAAAGCCTCTTGACCATTCCAAACGTCGTCAATGGTCAGAATGGTGGCAAGAAATGGCAACAGTGGATGATCAATTTTCGAAGAAAATCATCTTCAGATGATGAGGCACATTTTCACCTCAGTGGATTCGTCAATAAGCAGAATTGCCGCATTTGGGCGAATCATAATCCAAGAGTGATTGTCGAAAAACCAATGCACCCACAAAAAGTGACTGTTTGGTGCGGTTTATGGGCTGGCGGCATCATCGGGCCGTATTTTTTCCAAAATGAGGCCGGTCAGGCAGTTACTGTGAATGGTGTTCACTATCGTGAGATGATAACGAACTTTTTATGGCCCGAATTAGAAGATATGGATGTGGGCGATATGTGGTTTCAACAGGACGGTGCCACTTGCCACACAGCTAACGAAACAATGGCTCTTTTGCGCGACAAATTCAATGGCCGTGTTATCTCACGTGGTGGCGATGTCAATTGGCCGCCAAGATCATGTGATTTGACACCGTTGGACTTCTTTCTTTGGAGTTATTTGAAAGAAAAGGTGTACGTCGATAAGCCAGCAACAATTCAAGAGCTAAAGGATGAGATAATTCGGCACATTAACGGCATAGAACCTCAATTATGCTTAAGCGTCATCGAAAAATTGGACCATCGGATGGAGGTGTGCCGCCGAGGCCGCGGCGGCCATTTGGCCGATATTTTGTTCCATACATAATTGAACCATACCATATTATCATAATAAAAAGAATTGACAATAATTTCCTAAATAATTTGTGTTTTATTCAAAATCAACATCGGCCCTTAAAATTTAACCACCCTTTATATCCCCGTACTGCCTGTTCGCATGCATGGGAAACTACTGTTCCCCCTGTGTGTGCTGTACAGATATGGACACATCCGAGGGTTGTACACACGATGACACGACTGAGCGAGCGTTTGACGGCACATGGGTCGTGGACGAGTTGAGAAAAGCTGTTTCGCTCGGATATAAGGTGACGTGTCTCGATGAAATTTGGCAATACGTTGTTACGCAGTATGACTCGACAACGCGACGAGGAGGTCGTTTTGCCGAGTACATCAATACATTCCTAAAATTAACACGAGGCGAGTGGACCGCCAACAAAGTGTAACGACGACGAAGAAGCAATAGCGCGTTTTATACCGTTGTACAAGGAGTCTGAGGGTGTATATTTCGAGCGAAGTGCTTTGCAGTCAAATCCGGGTTTACGCTCGCTCGCAAAATTGGTTCTCAATTGATTCTGGCGAAAGTTTGGTCAACGAGAGAATCTTACGAAAACCGTTATCGTTTTCACGCGCGCGGTGCTAATGAATTTACTAACGAGTCCGGAGATTGATGTGACGGGAATGCTACCGGTTAATCACAAGATTATGTATGTGAACTATGTCAGCAACCACGATGCTATCCAACCATCCTCGACATCAAATGCTGTGATTGGAGCATACACGACGGCATAGGCACGCCTAAAATTATACAGTTATCTTGAGGGGCTCGGGCGACGAATATTGTACTGCGATACGCACTCCTGTATTTACGTGAGTCACCCCGGTGGTAACGAGTATGAGTCACTAATCGGTCAATTTCTAGGAGATCTTACGGATGAATTAAGCGAATACGGGCCTGGTAGTTATATAACTTCGTTCGTTTCGGGAGGACCAAAATTTTACGCATACCTTGTTCGTAAACCCGACGGTATGATTATTGAAAAATGTAAAGTGAAGGGTATCACGCTAAACTTTGCGAATAGCCGTCACGTAAATTATAACGCATTACGATCTTTCGTGACAGGAGCAAGGAGCGTACCTATTATTTTTAAATTTGACGCTATTCGACGCACGGAATTTCATCATGTAGTAACGCGTAAAGAAACGAAATCATGCGAACCTGTTAACACGAAGCGAAAGCGGCACGGGATGTACTCTACTGTACCGTACGGCTATTGTGTAATACGCTAATTAGTATAACGCAAAAAAGTATTTAGTTTTACGGTTGAATTCGCGATATTTTTAAATAATCTTTTTGTCTAATTTCATGTATCATATTTACTGTGTACAATACATTAAGAAAAAAAGAAATCTTGATTTATTATGTATAAAACCGTTATCGGCTCGTTTTTTTTAAGCTGCTATTCGTAGCAGTAGTTGCTATCTCTCTACCGTTCCCTTTTGTTCTGACTTTCTCATCGTTGATTCCTTTTGTCCCATCTTTCTTATCGAGTGTTTCCTTTTGTTCTGACTTTCTCGTGCTACCTCCGTGGATATAATATTGCTGTTTAGAATTTGATGATTCGTAAAATTTGCGCATAGAGATGTTTGCATATTGAAATAAAAATATTGCTTTATTTGTGAGAAATATAAAAATTATCGTTATTTAATTTACATACGGTGTGAAGACCAGCTTATACCGTGGGCCCGCGCCTCATCAGCTAGTGCAGGCGCGCCGCGTCTTATCAGCTCGTTAAGGCCGCGAAAATAGCTGATGCCGCGGGGTCGCCGCCGCAGCCGTCGCGATATAAGCTTATTTAAGAGTCAGCTCATTGATTTTGATAGACACTCATCGATATGGATACACGTTGGAAACATCCATGGACAGCCATGATAAGCGGTCCTACGGGTTGTGGTAAAACATATTTTGTCAAAAAACTCTTTAAATACATGCGCGAAATGACCTGATGTCCCGTTCAAGCGTATACTTTTTTATTACTCATATGGCTGTTACGTCCTGGACTTTGAGGGAAGGGACGCAACGAAAGAATAAAATGTTTCCTCCATTTTGAGCCAGAATACGCTGGCTCGCGATTGGAGCACGGTCGATCTGCCGGTAATGACTTATTTTATAAGGAAAATGATCTGAGTCCGAACCGGTGGTGTCGAAAAAGTTGGCGGGCTCTGGTTGCGGGTGTTGAATCGCCATTGATGGTCCTGCCTGAGGCTCCATTCGCTCGTCGTCGGGACATACCGTGCAGTGCTCAACGACCGTGGGTCGTATCGCGGCCACTGCTACCCTTTTGAGGATTCGGCCCTCCTTGCCGTCGGACCAATCGCGCAATTCAATTGTCACATTCGGCAACCCACGGTTCGGATTCGTAACAGGGTTTGCGACCGCCGATTCGTCTGTTTCCGCCAATCTGTTCTGTTTTTCGCGGAGTTGCTGTGCCGCACGCTTACGCGTTTTGCCCATCTAATTTTAAGGTAATTAGGGTTGGTTAGCGGGAAACGTCGTTGTTCACTTTCTTCGTGGTCATACGAGGTTTCCTCAGAAAAAGAATGGAACCCGCGTGTAGGACCCTTAGGTACCACGCTGATTCGTAAAATAAAGGGGCCGGGAGGAGTGTGCAACTATTAGTTGACGCCACGCTCCCTAGTTAAAGATCCCACGGCACGAGTTTCCAAGCGCCGCCCGGGTGTAGAGTGCTGCAGACTCGCAACCAGGTGCGGGACCAAACAGCACGTGATCTGGAAGTGCAACGAGATTCGCGCTCCAGATCACCTAGCTAGACAGGAAGGACAAAAGGCCGCGAGGGCCCTACGGTCAAGCGTCACACAAAGTAGCTGACCCACGAGAGAGAAATCGCGGCCGGCTTAGTGACAGAAAACAGTAAAGAAGACGGGGTAAGGGAAATCTTGGGAAATCTTGGTGGATTTATGAAAATCACGGAACACCCTTGTATAATACCGTTTTTTTTGGAACGCGCACAAATAAAATGTTTAAATGCGCGAACAAATGTTAAAAATGCGCAAATAAAATGTTTAAATCGCAACGAATATTAAAATACTTGAATGCGCGAACAATGTTAATATAATGTTTTTAAATCCGCAAACCAATATTAAAATTCTTAAATGCGCGAACAAGTTGGAAAATACAAATTTTGAGGAGCGATGTCGCTAATTTAGAGGTACGATGTTTCTAATTAGACCGCACCATAAGGACTGCCTCTTTTTAAGACAACGACTGTCGATATGATGGGTGGCTAAGTATCCCTCCAGTCGCCTACTCTCAAAATTTCAGAGTCGCGAGTCCCGCGGGTCTGTATCTAGATTCTAAGAATCAGAACAACGGGCTTCGCAGCCTCACCGGCCTGTCGACGCAACCCGGCCGGGTGTCGGGCTTATCGCTTCCGTTCGACGGTCGCCTGGACCAAACATCACAGCCAGGTACGTGGGACTGCTTACGTTAGCTAAAGATTTGAAGTGGCTACTCGCCAATGGATCACATTGGAATGTGGCGAGCAACCTTATCCCGTTTAGGGTGCGAGAGAGGCTGTGCGTTGCTACGCTAAATACAAAGTCATATCCAATAACTTTACTCTGCTCTAGTCGTGGGACTAAACAAAGTCGCACGGGTGGTGAACGCGCGATCCTTCGCTCAGTGTTTCTCGCATATACCCTAGTGAGCGTTAAAAAATATGTGCAAATGTATGTGTGTACCAGGTGTATGCATAAGTTTTTTCCGGTTTAACTAAGAGATAGCGCCAGCGAAAAGTACGCAGCGTATTAATTTGACACATACGTCATTTTGTTCGTCTGACATTAACCTACAAACACACACAAGTTGAGTCCGCCAAAAACTAGCGTCTTTGTTTTATCGTTCAGTGATCATGTCGAGTTTTGTGCCTGAAAAAGAACATTTGCGGCACGCATTGCTTTTCTTATTTGACCAAAAGAAAAAGGCTGCTGGAAGTCAACGTTTGCTGGTAGAAACATACGATGAACACGCTCCATCGATTAGAACATGTGAGACATTGTTTCGACAATTGAAAAGTGGTGATTTCAATGTGAAAGACAGTGAGCGCTCTGGTAGACCACAAAAATGCAAAGACGAGTAATTGCAGGAGTTATTGGATGATAACCCAACTCAAACTCAACGGCAATTAGGAGAAGCATTACATGTGTCACAAGAAACAATCAGCAGACGTTTACGAGTAATGGGGAAGATCAATAAACTCGGTAAATGGTCCCACACGATTTGAATGAACGTCAAATAGAAAATCGCAAAGTCACTTGTGAAGTGCTGCTTTAACGCCACGAAAGGAAATCATTTTTGCATCGAATTGTGACGGGTGACGAAAAATGGATTTATTTTGAAAACCCGAAGCGGAAAAAATCGTGGCTTTCACCTGGCGAAGCCGGTCCTTCAACACCAAGGCCAAATCGCTTCGGCAAGAAGACCATTCTCTGTGTCTGGTGGGACCAGAGCGGTATTGTGTATTATGAACTCTTGAAGCCCGGCGAAACCGTTAATACATAACGCTATCGCCAACAAATTATTAATTTTAACCGCGCATTAATCGAAAGACGACCGAAATGGGCCAGAAGACATGGCAAAGTGATTTCGTTACACGACAATGCGCCGTCTCACACAGCAAAAGCAGTGAAAGACACCTTGAAATCGCTTGGATGGGACATCCTTCCGCACCCGCCGTATTCGCCAGACCTGGCGCTATCTGACTATCACCTCTTCGCATCAATGGGGCACGCGCTCCCAGAGCAGCACTTCAGCAATTTCGAGGAAGTTGGAAAATGCCTCGACGAATGGTTTGCCGCAAAAGACAAGCAGTTTTTCTGGCATGGTATTCATAAGTTACCTGAAAAATGGGCGAAATGTGTAGAAGCCGATGGCCAATATTTTGAATAAAACAAAAATTAATTTCCCTTGAAAATTACGTGTTTTTTTTTACCAAAAAACTGGAAAAAACTTATGTATACACCTGGTATGTACGTATTATACACATACTTATATGCATCAAATACGTGTATATGAAGTGTACGTATTAATTATACGCATTCTATCATAGGTGCATTAAATGTACGTATAAAATGTACGCATAAACATATATGTATGAAATATGTATTAAATATACGTATAAAATTATATGTATAGAGTAAGTATAAAAAAAATATGTAAAATACATGTTTAGAATAATGGAATAGAAATTTAAAAAATTTTCATGTAGAATATAACGGGGAACCAGGACGTAACAATGGCAGTCCGGGTATTCAGAGTACGGTGATAAAATCGAATTTCGCGGAGGCTTACCGCAAGCAGCAGACTACTCGAATGATACAAGACCTAAACTTGTGGTCATTGACGATCCAATGCGCGAGGCATCCAACAATACTGTGGTCGATCTTTTCACCAAGGGTAGCCATCATAAAAATCTTAGTGTCATTTTCATCATGCAAAATCTCTTCCATCCGGGTCACGGGCAGCGCGATATCTCCTTAAACGCTAATTATATCGTTGTCGTCAAAAATCGGCGAGTTCTTCCCATTGATACTGATGACTGTCAGTATGATTCGATAAAAATTAAATCGTTTTCAACGCCACGATATATACCTCTCTTGCGCAATAATTTATACACTATCGAGATCGATATAACAGACGAATTTGGGGATCCTATACCATTCGAGCAGGGAACGTTGACTATGACACTACATTTCAAAAGGTCCCACGATTGATTACACCACTATGGATGATATTGACAGTGTGCAGCATGGATAGGGCCATCGCGGGCACGGCGGTATTAGCCATGTTTATATCGGAACACCTAATCAACGAGGACACGGTATCGGCAGCTTTCTCCGGGGCCTGTTTCGTCGAATGTTACCACTTTTACAGAAGGGCGCTAAAGCAGTTGGAAAAGAGGCATTGCGCGCTGTTGTAAACGTAGCCGGTGGTATCCTCGATTGAAATATAGCTGTGAAAGATGCTATTAGCGAGAGAGTGCGAGAATCAGGCAGTAATCTCAAACGCAAAGCCTATGAAAAAATTGACACTCTTATGCGGGGGTCTGGTTATAAAAAGCGCAAAATTTCGCGAACTCCTCATTCGTGCGAACGTAAACGACGACGTATCTCCCGTAAAAATAAAAGTGTAATAAAGAGAAAAGTAATAAAGAAGAAGAAGAATAATAAGAACAATAAGAAGAAGAAGACTCGTCAACGAACAGTTGCAGATATTTTTGGAGAGCTGAAACAAAATGGCTTTTCTACATGCGCACTCATACGAGTGTCTTAAATCGGAACTTGAATTATTTTCACTCCCACCGACGCAAACTACTATCGACGGCTCCAATTAGGTGTATTACAAACCAATATCTTCATTAACAGATGATTCACCGATTGAATTTGTTATTCCTTGACAGGGTGATGAGTATATCGATCTCGCGCATACTATGCTTAGTCTGAGAGTGAAAATAACATGTCCTACTACGGGAATTGCTGCGGGTACAGCGTCGAAAGTAAGTGCCGACCCTGTAAGCAATCTCTTGCATTCTATGCATCAGGTGGATGTATACCTGAATCAAAAATAAGTTTCAGCTCCAAATAATGCCTACGCTTATCGAGCGTACATAGAAACTCTTTCGAATTACGGTCCAGCAGCAAAAAATTCGCATCTCACGAGCGTTCTCTGGTACGACGATACCCCTGGAAAAATGGATGATTTAACATCGGAAAATACGGGTTTTGTGAAGAGAAAACAATTTTTAAA
Source organism: Cylloceria caligata (assembly GCA_963942595.1). Taxonomy (NCBI): domain Eukaryota; kingdom Metazoa; phylum Arthropoda; class Insecta; order Hymenoptera; family Ichneumonidae; genus Cylloceria; species Cylloceria caligata. The sequence continues at coordinate 59,550,133 of OZ012706.1, read as the reverse complement.
TGTCGAGAAAACTGTAGACTTGCTCGGTCATCTGCATTGCGATATATTCAATCAGGAGCGGTTCCTATCAAACGGTGTCGAGATGCGACTAGGGTTAGTGCGGTCTAGAGATTCATTTTGTCTTGTGGGCGATACAAAGAATGGTCAATGCGGCTTAAAGATTCTCGAGGCATCGGTTCTCGTTCGTAGAACAAAAATAGCTCCTGGTGTGCTGCTTTCGCATGCTAGAACTCTGGCATAATCTACGGCTAAATATCCTCTTACGAGAGTCGAGGTAAAAGCCGTTTCAATACACTCTGGTGTTCATGGAGAGACTATCGATAATATCGTGCTAGGTCAATTGCCGAAGCGTATAATTATCGGTTTTGTCGATAACAAAGCGTTTATCGGCGACTTCAGTATGAATCCATTCAATTTCCAAAATTACAAGATAAATTATCTCTCGTTGTATGTAGATGGTGCTCAAATAGCTTCGAAACCGTTACAACCTGATTTCACAAAAAATTATCTATATGTGGATGCTTTTCAAACGTTGTTTTCGGGAACTGGAATACATTTCTTGAACGACAGTTATTCGATCGATCGTGATAATTGTCGCGATGGATACTGTCTGTTTGCTTTTGATTTGACACCCGATCTTTCGGCGAACAGCAATTCACATTGGAATTTAATAAAGCACGGTTGTGTGAGAATAGAGGTACGATTTGAGGATGCGCTTGCTTCAACGATAAATTGTGTAGTCTACGCGGAATATGATAATGTCCTTGAAATCGATGCCTCTCGGCAAGTAATGGCGTATTTTACGGGATAAGCCAAAAATGTGCTGAAGTCGGCATAAAATTATTTCATGTTAAGAGACGTAGAAGCGTCTATGTGAGTAACTAATCAGTTGAACTCGAGCATCTGTACGGATTAGACGTGAAAATGGATATCGTCGTGGATATAGGGAATGCGTAGTAAAGACTCGGAATTTATTCCGAAAGAAATTGCCGTGGTAGCAGTGGATAGACCTTACTCTGCTCATTGGATGGTCGCACCACCGTGTCACATTGCCGAATTACCACAGCATTCGAGAAGCTAGAATAATTTTCTCTCGAAATATTTTCACGGTCTGGAATGGTACGAGGGCGATGTGAGCTGTAAACAAGCATACGCTAACTTGCGTGAAATTTCGTGAAAATCAAGACGTATCTATACACGCGGTCACGAGAAGGCTATACTTCTTTGCGATATCACGAGTCGTGAAATTTCCAACCTGGAGGATGAGGAGGGCGCCCCATCGTACACATTGATGCCGAAATCTTTGCGAAAATGCTTCAGACACGCTATGATAAACGATACAGCGTCTTCGCATTGTTGCAATGCGCCAGGCTTTCCAAATAAAAAATTGGCTTCGCGAGCACCCATTTAAAGGAGAATCATACATGGATGTTTGGTCAGCAGACGAAAAGGAAGAGAATAAGAAAGAGGAGAAATCTTCGTCATGTAGTCGTGACGCGATCGACGATGCTGTGAAATAAATTTTGAAATTGCATGAACACTAGACAAATCTACGAGAGTCTGCAGTATCTACCACTTTCAACCGTTGGCGTATACCCAGCTGACAGAATTCCGCGTGTATGGTCGTTACCGGCTGGACTCGTAGTGAACACGGATAACCACGACGGACCTGGAGAGCATTGGATCGCCATGTACGTTAACCATCATGGAAAAGGAATGTACTTTGATAGCTACGGGCTACCACCGGTTATACCGCAACATCTCGCACGACTACGACGAAACTGCAAGTTCTATCAGTACGGACTCAAGGAGCTACAGAGTAATACGTCGGATGTGTGGGGACAATTTTGTATCGTATTCCTGCATCTTATGTCGTGCGGCTTCACCATGTCGCAATTTAATAATCTCTGCAGCGATAATGTAATGAAAAACGATAGATTAGTACGTGAATAATACAATACTTTTGCCTCTCGACGATCAGTGATCAAAATAAATTTGACGGCGGAAGAGTCTCCGAGCAAAGATTACCGTGTTTGCAGGGATGTTACATACAACGGTAAATATGTGTCAAGTGATTTAAATAAAATATTGATTAATTAAAAACAAATACTACATCGGCTTACTGTGTCACTTATTTTATAATTATATATAAATATAAGTATCATATTCTGCGTCTTTTACTGCAGAGCATTCGCTTCACGAGAAGCACATCGCAAAGCGGTACGCATGTGCAAAACCGCCGAAATTGCATTCAAAGCGTTGCACACCTAGTTATGATTTAGAGGGGTGTTTGTTATTTTCAAACACTGTGATCCCCGCCAGCATCATCCGGAGCATTCAGTCTGTCTTTAGCAGTGCACAGCGACGGTATAAATCAAAACTCAGAATGTATCCGCGGTATTTAGACGGTGAGCTATCCGAAGCTTTCGTGTGTCGGGCGATATGTGGAACCTGTGACAATACGGTGTGTCTGCGAACGGACAAAATGTGCGCTGCATTACTCAAACTGGAGGATAATTTGGACAGGTTATACATTAAGAAGTTTATTGAGAGGAGTAATTTTGTGTTCGAGGACTTGTGCATTGATGCAGCTTGTGTAGATGTGCGGCATCAAAGGGCTATGCGCGGTGAGATTATCGAAATGGATGCTGACGGGTGCTCCGAGGTGCTGCCTGTCGATATCGACGAATCGATATACGTCGACTGGCCTTACCTATTTTACCCCGAGCCGCCGATTAGTGTGTTACCGGTGTTGCTTGTGAAGTGTACGGTATTCGGCCTTGATCATTTAATTGACAAGGACCGATATCTAGATCGGATCGATGAAACGCGCGGTAATGATACGCTGATCGGGATACGCATGCGTACTCCTGACGGTGCCCACGCTCCATGGGTGCGGGTAATTCGCATTACGCGGGCGCGTAGCTGTGGTTTTTGATGTGAGGGTGAGTGAGTGAGAGAGAGATAGAGAGAGTGAGAGAATGCATGTGTGTGCATATGTGTGTGTGCCGTCACCCTGGAGAGTCGTCGTAGATGCCGCCAACACAAGGGTAAGTTAAAAATTGTATTCCAAGTATGTGTACACCTTTGCTCCATCCTGCTCTTATCTCTACTCTTCCTTGATTACCAAGGTACCCACACCATCTCACTTTACCATCTCCATGTTACCGACACTAGTCAAGCAGAGTGAGTAGCGCGGCGGTGGAAAAGTGGGGTGGTGGGGGTAGCCGCGTGGTGGAGGAAGGAGTGGGGATAGGAGTGGGATGAAGCAACGGTGTACACATACTATTATGGTTGATTCAGCCCATGGATCAACGGGTTATTGAGAAAATGAAGAGGTCGTACCAGAAACAAATCATCAGAGGATTGTTTCTGACTGAAGAAGGCACCGAAGAAAGTGTTGCTGCATTTGCGAAATCACTGAATTTTAAACACTGCTGCTATATGTTGCTTGATGCGTGGACGCCGCTGACAGAGCCAAATTTAACGAATGCGTGGAACAAAATGGAGCCAGCTTCAGAAGAAATGCCGGAAGAAAGCGTAAAAGAAGATTCCAATGCCAAGGAAAGTGGCGTGAATAAATTAACCAAACTCTTCAACGCCATCCCGGGGTTTACAGATTGTAACCATGAAGACGCTGAAAATTGGCTCAACGATGACGTAGATAATCCGGGTTATCAAATTCTAACCAACGATAATATCGTATCTTCAGTTCTTCATGATGAAAATATTGATCTCGAGGATAATGACAGCGACGAGAGACAGCGATGGAGTGGTATGAAAAGCAGCCGGAATATTGCCCAACGCAACTGCTTCTCCTAAAAATATTGCGTGGTTTGGCAGCGCAAAAACGAGCTTCTGGTGTGAAGCAGAAGAGAATCCTTGATTTTTTCCCAAAGAAATAAGAATAGAATCTATCGACGAAATATATTATATATATAAATGTTAATATATTGAAAATATCGAGTGCCGTTGAATATAAATATATTATATATATATTCTATAATTTTGAGCGTTTCAATTTTGGCTTTCTCTCAACAAACAACTCCTCTTCGGTCATCCAAATTCTCGATTATCCGAACGGTAGTCGGTCCCAATTAGTTCGGATAATTGACGCTCTACTGTACATTCCTTTTCTATGATGCTTAACGTACATGGCGATCCAATGCTTTCCAGGTCCGTCGTGGTTATCCGTGTTAACTACGAGTCCGGCCGGTAATGACCATACACGAGGAATTCTGTCAGCTGGGTATACGCCAACGGTTGAAAGTGGTAGATTCTGCAGACTCTCGTAGATTTGTCTAGTGTTCATGCTGAACACATAGTGAATGATTAAATGATGATCTATACGCTTTGAAAGACGTGTATACAGGCAACGCCATCTCTTATGTCGGTATGTAAACATTGAATAACTTTGACATTTATCAACCGATTGACTTGAGTAGACATGTTTTTGAAACATCAATTCAGTGAAATTTCAACCATGAATTGCTTCACACCGAAACAACGCGCCGAAATAGTGACGCTGTACATTGAAAATAGTCCAGCTGTGTATAATAGTTCAGCTGTGTTAACTCAACGTGCATATCGTCGAGGCCCATTTCACACGCTCTGGCGCCGTTAACAAGCAAAATTGCCGCATTTGGAAAACGGAGAATCCACACGAGATCTATGAAACACCATTGCATGACCAAAAAGTTACTGCTTGGGCCGGCGTTTACGCCAAAACCATAATTGGGCCATTTTTCTTTGGAGAAGGTGAAACAGTCGATGGGAATCGATCTCGGTGGGTGTTGGCTCATTATGTCTGCCCACAAAAGTGTGAAAAAGGTCTGGACGATTACTGGTTTCAACAAGACGGTGCGCCATGCCACACTGAAAATCAAACAATGCAGGTTCTGCAACAAAAATTCCCTGGACGTGTAATGTCAAAAAATGGCGACATTGACTGGCCACTCAGATCTCCTGATTTGACCCCTCCGGCCTTCGTTTTGTGGGGTTATTTGAAAAGCAAAGTGTACGCCAACAAGCCTCACACCATTGACGAGCTCAAAGCAAACATTCGTGCCGAAGTCATCGCTATACCGCCCGAGATGCTCAAAAAAGTGATGCAAAACGCAGCAAGAAGGGCACATTTTGGTTTAGCGAATAAAGGCAGCCACTTGATCGATGTTGTATTAAAAAACTATTCCAAATAAATTATAAAGATCAAATTGAATAAAAATACCTAACATATTAAAATCGGTTGTTTTTTTTTAAGTTACACAATGTTTACATACCGACATAAAATATGGCGCACCCTGTAGATGCAAAATTTATTCTACAGGATCGTCGATCGTGTCATGACTACGTGGTAAAGATTTTTCGTCTTTCTTATTCTCTTCCTCTTCGTCTGCCGACCAAACATCCATGTATGGTTCTCCTTTAAATGGGTGCTCGCGAAGCCAATTTTTTATTTGGAAAGCCTGGCGTATTGCACAAAGCGAAGACGCTGTATTGTTTATCATAGCGTGTCTGAAGCATTTTCGCAAAGATTTCGGCATAAATGTGTATGATGTAGCGCCCTTCTCGTCCTCCAGGTTGGAAATTTCACGACTCGTGATATAGCCTTCTCATGACCGCGTGTATAGATACGTCATGATTTTCGCGAAATTTCACGCAGATAAGCGTATGCTTGTTTATAGTTCACATCGCCCTCGTACCATTCAAGACCGTGAAAATATTTCCAGAGAAAATTATTCTGGCTTCTCGAATGCTGCGGCAATTTCGGCAAAGTGCGACGATCCAATAAGCAGAGTACGGTCTTCCACTGCTACCACGGCAATTTCTTTCGGAATAAATTCTGAGTCTTTACCTCGCATTCGCTGTATATCCACGACGATATTCATTTTCACATCTAATCTGTACAGATGCTCAAGTTCAACTGATTAGTTACTCACAGAGACGCTTCTACGTTTCTTAACACGAAACAATTTTATTCCGACAGCAGCACATTTTTCGCTTTCTGGTAAAATCCACCATTATCTGCCAAGAGGCATCGATTTCAAGGTCATTATGATATTCCGCGCAGACAACACAATTTATCGTTGAAGCAAGCGCATCCTCAAGTCGTACCTATCTTCTCAAACTACCGTGCTTTATTAAAATCTAATGTGAATTGCTATTCGCCGAAAGATCGGGTGTCAAATCACAAGCAAACAGACAGTATCCATCGCGATAGTTATCGCGATCGATCGAATTACCATCGTTCAAGAAATGTATTCCAGTTCCCGAAAACTACGCTCGAAAAGCATCCACATGCAGATGATTTTTCGTGAAATCAGGTTGTAACGGTTTTGAAGGTATTTGAGCACTATCTACATACAACGAGAGACAATTTATCTTGTAAGTTTTTTAATTGAATGGATTCATACTGAAGTCGCCGTTAAACGCTTTGTTATCGACAAAACCGATAATTATACGCTTCGGCAATTGACCTAGCACGATATTATCGATAGTCTCTCCATGAACACCGAAGTATATTGAAACGGCCTTTACCTCAACTCTCGTAAGAGAATATTTAGCCGTCGATTTTGCTAGAGTTCTAGCATGCGAGAGCAACACACCAGGGGCTATTTTTGTTCTACGAACGAGAAACGATGCCTCGAGAATCTTTAAGCCAGATTGACCGTTCTTTGTATCGCCCACAAGACAGAATGAATCTCTAGACCGCTCCAGCCGTAGTCGCATCTCGACAGCGTTCAATAGGAATCACTCCTGATTGAATATATCGCAATGCAGATGGCCGAGCAAGTCTACAGTTTTTCCCACATTAAAAAATTGTTTTCTTTTTACAAGACCCGTATTTCCCGATGTTATATCATTCATTTTTCCAGGAGTATCATCATATCAGAGAACGCTCGTGTGATGCGATTTGGCAGCTGAAATGTAATTCAAAGAGTTTCTATGTACGCTCGATAAGCGTAGGCATTATTTGGAGGTGAAAATAGTTTTTGATTCAGGTATACATCCACCTGATTAAACATAGAATGCAAGAAATTGTTTACAGGGCCGGTACTTACTTTCGGCGCTGTACCCGCGGCAATTTCCGTAGAAGGAGATGTTATTTTCACTCTCAGACTAAGCATAGTATGCGCGAGATCGATATACTCATCACCCTGTCCAGGAATAACAAATTCCATAGGTCAACAGAATCATCTGTTAGCGAAGAATTTGGCTTATAATACACCCAATTGGAGCCGTTGATAGTAGTTTGCGTCGGCGGGAAGGAAAATAATTGAACTTCCGATTTAAGACACTCGCACGAGTGCGCATGTAGAAAAGCCATGTTGTTTCAGCTATCCAAAAATACCTGCAACCGTTCGTTGCCGAATCTTTTTCTTCTGATTGTTCTTCTTCTTCTGTATTACTTTTCTCTTTATTACACTTTTATTTTCACGGGAGATACGTCGTGGTTTACCTTCGTTCGATGAATGAGGAGTTCGCGAAATTTTGCGCTTTTTATAACCGGACCCCCGCATGAGAGTGTCAATGTTTTCAGAGGCTTTGCGTTTGAGATTACTGTCTAATTCTAACGCTCTCTCGCGAATAGCATCTTTCACAGCTATATTTTTATCGAGGATATCACCGGCTACGTTTACACCAGCTCGCAATGCCTCGTTTCCAATTGCTTTAGCGCCCTTCTTTAAAAGTGGTAACACTCGACGAAACAGGCCCCCGCGAAAGCTGCCGATACCGTGTCCTCGTTGATTAGGTGTTCTGTAACGGTTATTTCTTAACGTACACATATATTTTTCTTTATCGCGGGGATTTGGGCTCGACACATAACTAATTAATCTAGACTTCAAAGTGGTTGAGCGTTCTGCTTTATTAAACACAAACAGTTTCATAAAAAACATCACTCTTTAATTACGTTCATCAAAATTTTTCGGAATCATTTTTTTTTAAATCGTAATTCTAGCGATTATTTCCACAATCTATTATATTATTTCGGGTGCACGAATTCTCAGTATTCCTCGGAGGTCTGTTATGGTCCGGTATGACGGTATCACTTTATATTCGATACGCAGATATATCAATATCGCACTACTGGCTATCCTTCTTCGCACTCACTCCTTTGGTAGAGCGTGTCAGCTCGATTTACGATTCTTTTCTCTCTAACTCTTAGCCTGTTTTCTCTCGCTTTATGTTAAACGACATTACTGGATACTGGTTGCATCAATATCTCGCCTCTAACTATATTGATACGCATTTACTCTTTTTATAGGGTGTATGAACCCTATTTACAATTTGTTGGAGAATCAGCTGGCGCACGGCGATCGATAATCGTCGTGCGCCTACCTGTTGCGCTGTTCTACAACGCGTTGGTCGGCTGAGTCGAAGATAGCCGAAGCGCGGGCTTCGCGAAGTCGAGGATGTGCCTCGTGGGCACGCCGCGTCGAGCGAGAGGATGTCTCTCTCGCTTGACTTCGGTTTCGCTCACCGGCTATCTCGCTCAACTGACTCCAGCGCCCAACGTAAAGTTCATACTCGCAGCCATCTTGAGATTTTCGGCACTTTTTCGACACGCATCCATCGAGCAGCACACGCATCTTTGGACTCTTCGGATTTTTCATCAATCTTCTTCATCGGCATCGCTCAACTTCACTCAACAGGACTCATTGCTCAAGGTAAGAGTGCTATGGCACAATTTGTCGTAATTCAATACCATGGCGGAGTTAATACGGTGCATCAGCATTTGGTCTCACTCGTGGCGTGCATTGCGGCACATGCTGCACCACGTTTGCATCACTTCTTTTGCCGGGTAATTAATACAATTATGCCGGTGTTCATATTCACTGTGCTTTCCTCCTCGACATCTGCTGGGAGAGCACAGTGACCATGCTTGCTCATTTTGTACAGTCTTAATATCTGTTTGCATTGGGCTACGCAGTGCTGACGGTGTGGCTGGGTTCACTCAGACGAGCCCCTTATAACATTTATTGAGAGTGCTCTCAGTATTAATTCGCTGCAACTACTCAGCAATACAGTGCTGAGTAGTTGCAGTGAATTACACACAAATTTTTGCACCTCATGGCATCGGCGTGTCGTGCTGCGTAGCTGTTACTACGTTGCACGCACCGCTGGCTCAAGCTCAATCACACTCAGCACACAACTAATAGAATTGTGTGCTGCTCAAGTCTAATAGTCTAAATTCAGTTTATTTAGTTATCTCATTTGTCAATTCATGATTTTGGTGTATATATTTTTTATCAATTTTGTATTTTTCTCTAAATTTATCTTAACATAAAAATATTCTAAGATTTGACATTTTCCTTGTAATACTAGGAAGGTAGAAATAAACCATTTCCTCACCATAACAGCTATGTGTCTGGTTTTATTTTCCTCATGCTCGGAGTGAGTACTCATCCTTTTCCAATATATTCGCAGATCGGTCAAGGCATCAACATCAGTTTTAGTTGAATTTCTCAACACAATTCTTTTTCATCTACACTCGTTTCGCTCAGACACACTTGATCACTTGTATTTTCCGCTACGGGATTTGCTTATTCATATTTTTCTCTTTCTTATCCTATGTATTTAATTCTACTTACTCTTATTTAATCCTAATTACTCTATCTTCTACATTTCTAATTCTATCCTCTCGGTTTCATAAATGAGGGAATTCCCTTGATTATAGTTATGATTATTTCTACTTATTAGAGCATAAATTCTTGGTATTCCGGGGCTCGAGCTACGGTTACGTGTCGACGCCTCGGTATTGTCTCGTCACACACACAGCGCCTCACGCCCACGGTCACTACTTGGATAGAGTGTAGAAACTCTATTTACTATTCTTTTCTCTTTCTCTCCCGTATTACTCGCACTCTCTCTCCTTTCCACTCATGCGATTTTTCGTTTCTCGATTATCTCGGAGGTTTAAGAACCCAGTTTATTTATTTCATCCCGGAATCTGTTCGCTATTTTTGATGCACTTATGTTACCTATCGAATCTATTCTCTTAATTGACACACTTAATATCTACCCGCTTAACCGTACTAATTAAACCTATGCGCCTATTCTCTTTATTTATAGTTTAGTTAAATCTCGATATCTGACAATTTCCTCACTGTTTGACTGATGATCGTTAATTATATCGAGATTTCTCGCCTGTCTTCTCTTTCTGTCCTCTAGATGCTACTCACTCGTTTTCGTATTTTAGAGCATACACCGGTTCGACAAATCGTATTTTAGAAAGAACCACTGACTTTTCACTTGTAATTTTTAGTTTTCCGTTATTGATTTTGACTGTCCTCTACTATCGGTGCAATTTCGCCAAGAGAGATCCTCACTCCCCGCGCCGGCCTTACATAGGCTTCCCCTCGCTCCGCCGAACCCTACGTCATCATATCGCTCTCTTTTCGAATGTAACGCATTTTCTAATTTCTGCGATACGCCGCTGCCGCGCTCACCGCCTTCCCCTCGCCTCCCAGCAAGGCCAGCCGGTCGCTGACCCGCGGTTTTGGTCAGCGAGGGAATTTCGGAGCGGCGACGGGTCCTGTTTTTCTGTCAGGGGCGATGGCCTATTGCCCGCAAAATTCGGTACTCCTGTACCGAGTCTTGTGCTCAGGTGTTTTTATGCTCCTTCAATATCTCGGGCTCTTCTAGCCGCTCGCAATAACACTCGATGCCCGCAAAGGTAGTCCCGTTCTATCGCATCGATCGCTATCGCATTCAGACCTACGCTAATCAGTGTAATTATGTTACAGTTCCGATCTAAACATGGCTAATACCACCGTACCCGCGACGGCCCTATCCGTGCTGCACACTGTTAATATCATCCATAGTGGCGTAATCAATCGTGGGACGTTTTGAAATGTAGTGTCACAGTCAACGTTCCCTGTTCGAATAGTACAGGATTTCCAAACTCGTCTCTTATATCGATCTCGATAGTGTGTAAATTGTTGCGTGAGAGAGGTATATATCGTGGCGTTGAAAACGATTTAATTTTTATCGAATCATACTGACAGTCAACAGCATCAATGGGAAAAACTCGTAAGAGGGGAGTTCGTACATGGCCTGTAGTATAGCTCTCGCAGATATCGGTGTATAGAAACATGCTGCCTGGTATAGCACCAGTTGGAGATGCAGGCCTCGACCCTGTCCATTCGCATTCGGTTCTATCATTACAGACCTACAGGCCTCTTGCGAGAATCCTAGTAGCCTTGCAATAGCCGGCGATACGCGAAAGTCGTGGTATTATAGATCGTCACATACGCGCGCCACTTCGACCTGCCCGCTCGGAAGCGATTTAAAGCGCAAATAACCGGCCACGTGTGGTAACTTATTTATATTCTCCAAAAGAGCGTTTATAGAGCGATATACTAGGTGTATCCATAAGTTTTTTCCGGTTTTTTGGTAAAAAAAAAACACGTAATTTTCAAGGGAAATTAATTTTTGTTTTATTCAAAATATTGGCCATCGGCTTCTACACATTTCGCTCATCTTTCAGGTAACTTATGAATACCATGCCAGAAAAACTGCTTGTCTTTTGCGGCAAACCATTCGTCGAGCCATTTTCCAACTTCCTCGAAATTGCTGAAGTGCTGCTCTGGGAGCGCATGCCCCATTGATGCGAAGAGGTGATAGTCAGATGGCGCTAGGTCTGGCGAATACGGCGGGTGCGGAAGGATGTCCCATCCAAGCGATTTCAAGGTGTCTTTTACTGCTTTTGCTGTGTGAGACGGCGCATTGTCGTGTAACAAAATCACTTTGCCATGTCTTCTGGCCCATTCCGGTCGTCTTTCGATTAATGCGTGGTTTAAATTAATAATTTGTTGGCGATAGCGTTATGTATTAACGGTTTCGCCGGGCTTCAAGAGTTCATAATACACAATACCGCTCTGGTCCCACCAGACACAGAGCATGGTCTTCTTGCCGAAGTGATTTGGCCTTGGTGTTGAAGGACCGGCTTCGCCAGGTGAAAGCCACGATTTTTTCCGCTTCGGGTTTTCAAAATAAATCCATTTTTCGTCACCCGTCACAATTCGATGCAAAAATGATTTCCTTTCGTGGCGTTGAAGCAGCACTTCACAAGTGACTTTGCGATTTTCTATTTGACGTTCATTCAAATCGTGTGGGACCATTTACCGAGTTTATTGATCTTCCCCATTACTCGTAAACGTCTGCTGATTGTTTCTTGTGACACATGTAATGCTTCTCCTAATTGCCGTTGAGTTTGAGTTGGGTCATCATCCAATAACTCCTGCAATTACTCGTCTTTGCATTTTTGTGGTCTACCAGAGCGCTCACTGTCTTTCACATTGAAATCACCACTTTTCAATTGTCGAAACAATGTCTCACATGTTCCAATCGATGTAGCGTGTTCATCATATGTTTCTACCAGCAAACGTTGACTTCCAGCAGCCTTTTTCTTTTGATTAAATAAGAAAAGCAATGCGTGCCGCAAATGTGCTTTTTTAGGCACAAAACTCGACATGATCACTGAACGATAAAACAAAGACGCTAGTTTTTGGCGGACTCAACTTGTGTGTGTTTGTAGGTTAATGTCAGACGAACAAAATGACGTATGTGTCAAATAAATACGCTGCGTACTTTTCGCTGGCGCCATCTCTTAGTTAAACCGGAAAAAACTTATGCATACACCTGGTACACCAGGTGGAATTTGGTCTCTATCAGCGCATTTCCGTGTTAAAAGATTAAAACCCTATAAGCCATAATCGTCATCCTCAAAAGTAACGAGATTTCTTACAGAAGGAACATGTAAACGAGTCATCGGATAAGCAATTTCAACAAGAGAAACAGGCCATTCTCCGTGCAAACGTATCTGACGCTGTAGTTTTGCAATAAATTTCGTCGTCGTATTATTCGGAAAATACTGCATACTACTGTTGATCGGTAGTGCGACAAAGAAAGAGCTATCCTTGGAGCTCTTATTTATCAGGGACGGTGATTCCGAGCGTTCTTCCTCTTTGTCCTCTTTTTCTCTTTCGTCTCCTCAGTTGACGGAGGCACTCGTACTCGCGATAATTTTGCCTCGTAGAAAATACCGACGATAGTCTCGTTATTCAGATCGTGTAAAATATACACGAATGGTTCTCGATTCACTGATATTCGTTGAATTTTGAATAACTCGTCACTCCAACCAAGCTCATATCCTTTTACGAATGCTGCTTTAGCTGCACTGATACGTACCAAGTCACCGACGCTTTATTTAGACTTTTTAGTTTTTCTCGCGTTACGCTCGTAACGCCGTGCTAAATTTTCTCGGGCTATGGACGCATATTCGAGGGTCGCCTCGTTCGGAAGAATACGCGTTCCACTGTACCTAGCGTGATTATATGCATATAAAAAATGTTGTAAAACATCGATGTAACGCTTATTTAGCGTTTATGTAAAGTAACGCCACATTCGCTTTTTTATTGTGCCATTAAACCGTTCGGCAATCGAGGCTTTTATATCGGGGTTACGAGCAACACGAAAATAGATATTCTTTTTCTTGAGAATTTGCTGAAATGGAGTTCGTTAAATTCTTTGCCTCGATCAGTTTGCAAATGCTGCGGGCGACGAATGTTACTGCGTGCGAGTATGCGTGTGAGACTGCGGGATACGTTTGCGCTCGTTTTGTCAAGCAAAGTCTCGACGCACGCCTATTTGTTCAACATGCCGATAACAACAAGCAGACATGCGTACCCATCGTTGTACGTAGCTATCTAGCGAAGATCAGCTAAATCACCATCCCATACATCGTCTATATTACTCACGTTGTACGTACGACGGGGAAATCGTCGTCGCACGAGACGATGCATGTTATATGAATCCTGTGTCTCGAGTCATGGTCGAACATTTTTTCGTGCTACTCTTCGATCCACCTAGGACAAATTTTTTGCTCGAGAATAGGAGGCACGATGAGCAGTGTCATAAAAGATTTTTTGAAAATTTTTTATAATGTTAACGATGACCAATTAAATGGATTTTTTCCCTTTTTCTTTTCTAAATGTGTGGGGGATCGATATTCACTGAGGTGTCGTTGGCTCTCTACTTGTGCGATGTTTTGCAATTGCTCATCATTTTCTCCCCCCCCCCCTCCTATCACACGATGATGTCGTTGTCCGCCGTGAGCATTAAATTTCTGTTTGAGTGTGCGGTCTCAGTCGCGTTGTTGTTGCTACTGTTGCTGCTGCTGCTACCATCACTTTCGCGTGGTAAAATGAGACGCCACTGTGGTATCGAGGATGATGTAGGTGTAGGCTCGTGTAGTAACTCGAGATTGCCGATGAATTCGCGTGGCATCTGTATCGTTGACAGGAGTTTGGCAAGATCGACCGATGGGTTTCTCGCGTTTTCTAGCTCGCATAGCAACGTCAACAACATCAACGATATTGGAATTTGACATTTTTCTGCCGTCTATGGAAATAACACCGTTACGATCTTATGTCATTTTTTTACCAACGGCGCTGCGATACAAATTGTGAAGCAACGATATTGCTTGAGATCAAAATTTTTTTGGTACGCTATCGATAATAAGTGTGTCATTGAGTCGAGATTTTACTTTGCTCATTAAAACGTCGTCAATTTTATTCTCGGGACTATCGAGTATTGCTATTATTCGTTTTGACGAAATATTCGGTACTGTATTATCGTACTCGACCAAATAAAGATAACGCTGTAAAACCTGCTGGTACGCTATCCATTTCTCTCTCGCTCTTATACGAATGAGAGTTCAGAATTTCACTCAGCTCAGAGTCGAAACGCGATAATGGCGTACCGGTAGTCTGTACGAAGGGCGACGGTTCTGTAGTAGTAGTAATTATAGTAGCAGGAGTAGTGGCGAGTCCGGCGAGACAATGTATGTTATCATGAGGAATAAGCACCATCTTTATGGCATATTCCTCGTGTAGACCAAGACAGGAACAAGAAGCAACTTGAGAAATCCGACACAGTGCTCTATGATTATCTTCCTCTTACCGCTCCATATCCCCCTTTTGGCGGCTAGTCGTCAAAGAATTGTCGCGTGCCTCCAAAGATGATTCTTTTGTGACTTGTTCAGACTCACGTTTCCCTGTAAAACGTTTTGAGCACACTCGCATATACATTGTACAAGCGCTACATCTGCTTTGCGCAAAATTGCACGTCGTTGCTCTTGCTTCAGATAACACAGCGCTTGCAATATAATTATTTGCTTTTTATCGAGAGGTCCACGCAAAGCCTTACAAGCGCACAACTGGAACACCGCGCGTCGCATCGCGAACCTTTATTGCTTTCAGAGGCACGTAAACGTAATTGTATTGGTCATCGAAAAATATACAGGCGCGAAATCGACAATTATCAGTCGTCGATTGTTTCAAGTCGAATAATAGATAGCCGTGCGGTGCAGCTGATGCATCGAAATATACCTCCTGCAAAAATATCGGATTCTCGGGATATACCTGGCGTGCTAGATGTTGAATTTGCTCGCGATCTCGCGGGTTTTTGAAGACAACGATATAATTAGCGTTTAAGGAGATATCGCACTGCCCGTGACCCTGATGGAAGAGATTTTGGGTGATGAAGATGACACTAAGATTTTTATGATGGCTACCTTTGGTGAAAAGATCGACCACGGTATTGTTCGATGCCTCGCGCATTAGATCGTCAATGACCACAAGTTTAGATCTTGTATCATTCGAGTAGTCTGCTGCTTGCGGTAAACCCTCGCGAAATTCAATTTTATCACCGTACTCTGAATACCCGAACTGCCACTCTGTTGTGAATAATAAAAAAGTATACGCTCGAACGGGACATCCCACATTTCGCGCATGTATTTAAAGAATTTTTTGACAAAATATGTTTTACCACAAATCGTAGGAGCGCTTGTCACGGCTGTCCATGGATGTTTCCAACGTGTATCCATATCGATGAGTGACTATCAAAATCAATCAGCGAACTCTTAAATAAGTGTATACCGCTATGGTGGCGGCGGTAGCGGCGGCGGCGATCCCACGGCATCAGCTATTTTCGCATCCTTGACGAGCTGATAAAGCGCGGTGCGCCTGTACTAGCTGATGAGACGCAGGCCCGCTGTATAAGCTGATGTTTACACCGTACGTAAATTAAATAACGATAGTTTGTAAATTTCTCACAAATAAAGCAATATTTTTATTTCACTATGCATACATCTCTATGTGCAAATTTTATGGATCATTCAATTATAAACAGCAATATTATATCCACGGAGATAGTACGAGAAAGTCAGAACAAAAGGAAACACGCGATAAGAAAGACGGGTCAAAAGGAATCAACCATGAGATAGTCAGAACAAAAGGGAACGGTAGAGAGATAGCAGCTACTGCTACGAATAGCAGCACAAAAAGAACGAGCCGACAACGGTTTTATACATAATAAATCAATATATTTTTTTTTATGTATTGTACCCAGTAAATATGATACATGAAATTAGGCAAAAAGATTATTTTTAAATATCACGAATTCCACCGTAAAACTATATACTTTTTTGAGTACATCCTGTGCCGCTTTCGCTTCGTGTTAACAGGTTCGCATAATTTCGTTTCTTTACGCGCTACTACATGATGAAATTCCATACATCGAATAGCGTCAAATTTTAAAATAATAGGTACGCTCCTTGCTCCTGTCACGAAAGATCGTAATGCGTTACAATTTACGTGACGGCTATTCGCAAAGTTTAGCGTGATACCCTTTACTTTACATTTTTCAATAATCGTACCGTCGGGTTTACGAACAAGGTATGCCTAAAATTTTGGTCCTCCCAGAACGAACGAAGTTATATAACTACCAGGCCCGTATTCCCTTAATTCATCCGTAAGATCTCCTAGAAATTGACCGATTGGCGGCTCATACTCGTTACCACTAGGGTGACTCACGTAAATACAGGAGTCCGTATCGCAGTACAACATTCGTCGCCCGAGCCCCTCAAGATAACTGTATAAATTTAGGCGTGCCTGTGCCGTCGTGTATGCTGCAATCACGGCATTTGATGTCGGGGATGGTTGGATAGCATCGCGGTTGCTCACATAGTTTACATACATAATCTTATGATTAACCCATAGCATTCCCGTCACCTCCATCTCCGGACTCATTGGTAAATTCATTAGCTCCGCGCGCGTGAAAGCGATAACGGTTTTCGTGAGATTCTCTCCTTGACCAAACTTTCCCCAGAATGAATTAAGAGCCAATTTTGCGAGTGAACGTAAACCCGGATTTGACTGTACAGCACTTCGCTCGAGATATACACCCTCAGACTCCTTGTACAATGCTATAAAACGCTCTATTGCTTCCTCGTCATCGTTACACTCTGTTGGCAGTCCACTCGCCTCCTGTCTTATTTTTAGGAATGTATCGATGTACTCGGCAAAATGACCGCCTCGTCGCATTGTCGAGTCATACTGCGTGACATCGTATTGCCAAATTTTATAGATACACGTCACCTTATATCCGAGCGACACAGATTTTCTCAGCTCGTCCACGACCCATGTATCGTCAAACGCTCGCTCAGTCGTGTCATCGTGTGTACAACCCTCGGATGTATCCATATCTGTAGAGCACGTTCTACACAGGGGGATCAGTAGTTTCCCATGCATGTGAACAGGCAGTACGGGGATATACAAATCGCGCGGTGTCACCACGGTACACTTCACGAGACCCTCGAAGACACTTAGATCGTTTTCAAGTCCTACGAGTTCTCGACACTCGTCACCTACGTACAATTTCGGGTGTCCAACGGGATATTTTCCATTCTAACACACCCATGGATACAGCGAGCAAACATCTACATAGCGTATCTGCTCCCCATTCGCGACGTCGTACAAGCTTACAAAATTTTCCGTTCGACCGCCAAAGAATGCATCGCGTGGTTCGAGAGGCGCCTGCTTGACCATGGCGTGATTTTCCACGTATAATGACATTTCCTCGTTATTCTCGAGTAATCTGTCAAAATCGCATTCCCACATTTCGGTTAGAGTGTACCCTTTCGATCTGATTCGCCCGGGAATAAGAACGGTACGGTAGTATCGCTCATCCATTGTGTCGCCGAATTTAGTTCGAGCATCTCTATTCCCGCGATAACATTGCGGACATCCATGCTAAAAGCAGCCGTGAAACTGAAAAACGTGGTGGACCCCCGCATCCACGTAGTATCCGTCGACAGCCGGTAGGCCGGTCGGAGGGCTATACTCACTCGTGTGTCCAGCTTGAGCGATAACGCAGTTGCGCTCAGGGTCGAACCACACGAGCCATACGACGGCCTTGCGTGACTGCTTATCGCCCCAGCGGTACCCTCCTGGTGGTAACACCACAATGCGATCTTTCTGTAGAAAATTCTTCCGAAATACATGCTCTCATATATGCTGATGCTATCGTGCATACTTTTATAAAGTGGCACACGTTTCTGCAACGTATAAGTAACTCTCGAAAAGCTAGACACTTTCGTCTCAAAACCGTAACATCTGTACGACAATATTGCACAAATTGCGTCGCAAAATCAAATTTATAATCGACGCGACCCGATTCTTCCTAATACCATTTTTAAAATCGCTCGGGATCCGCTGAGAACATGGTATCGGGTAAGTAAAAATGCAGAGCCGGCAGAGGACTTGTGTTATTCCGGTATTCCGGTGTGTTGAATAAATAGGGATATGTACCTTTTGCCACCTCAACAGCGGAACCAAAGGCCTTATGAAAAGCGCTAAGAGCTATGGGTAAATAGTTTAGACTATCGAGAAAAACGACATCGCCAATCTTCATCGAGACAATCTTCGTACGATTCATAATCAGAGAGGGCAACTGTGTTTTTTGCACTTCGATTAAATACCGTAGAATAAATTGCGGGTTGAATCCTCTTGAATTATGAGCAATACAGATGGTCTTTTTAAATTTTTGCAATAACGCCAATTTCACGAGCTCCCCAGCAGAATCATCGATAAACACGAATTCACGTTAATCACAATCAGCATAATCGGTCTCTATATGTGTGATATCCAGACATGTCATACATACGCATTGTGTAACACATAAATTCGGCTCGTGAATTTGTGTCGATTTATCATCGTGCAATTGCTTATGTTGTTGCCTGTCAAAATCATAAAACAAAAATCTCGTGGAAGGCTGGTTTTTTTTTCTTCGCCTTTGGCACCTCTGGTGTCTCAAGAGGTGCTATAAAATACGCATGAGTAGTCGGTCGAGTTTGCCTGCATGTAATACAAAACGATATACTACATATACTATATGCATCCTTTTATTCTTGGCTTTAATCATATCCGAGCAGCCTCTACAGATTTTCAATGCTTTACAAACGCTATACCGTCTATACTTACGAGACGTATTACCCACGGAGCCCTCACCCCTTGTGATGAGCGAGGCAAAAAACACCAAAGAACGAACGATCACAGTCTGTGCAATATTCAGGCTGAGTCTCTATTGCCGTTGCAATAAGTGGATTTACGTTGAGCACATTGATAGCTACAGCGATGCTCGAGTACTCGATTATACTTGGAATTACACTATGTGCAGAACCCCCGACTACCTAGCGCACCAGCGAGATTTATTATTGGCTGGTAGTGATGAGAGCGTTCGTAATAGAGAATAAAGAGTGTATTATTAATTTAACCTATTGCAAAGAGTACGGATGTTCGCCCATCGTACAGAGCCGGAATGCGTTTTCCGAAGGTGAGAAATTCATAAACAACAATCGCTACACCTTCGTGGACCAAGTACTCCTGAAAGAGCTGAATCTCGCGCACACCACACTTTCTAGACGGTGTCGTTACGCCTGCATTATGCGTAAGCTCTATCGTTTCTGTATATTGCGCTCCTCGAAGCCCGTTCCGAATTTAACACCATCGTCTGTGTAGCTCGCCCGTATGAATTTGACCGCCTTAGGTATGCACGCGGATTGTGACAAGGGATCGTTGTAGAGACAAATTATCGCTATTACTTATGGGTAAAATTGATTTTTTTGCTATAGACTCGTGTGTAGGCCTGGTACCCACACCGGCGCCTTCGACGCTTTGTATTATACATGTCGTCATTCTACATGTACCAGCGTCTATTCGGAATTCGCGCGCGCTCTGAGCTACCCTATTAATTAATCGTCATATATCGTCAGGAACGATGTCACGAGCTGGTCGAAATGATAACCATACAGGTCCTTGCGCGAAAGACGATACGCTCAGAGTCATACCCACATAATCATGCTATTCGTACGATTCTGTAAGACGTGTGAGAATATCTCGTACACCGCCCTCGAACCAACTCAGATGATCAATTCCGTCCGGTGGCTGACGAAAATAAAAATTTTCTCTCGACCCTGCATCCTTAAGCGTGGAAAATATTGGCTTTGCTCATTGTCGATACCGAAACGTTTACCAGGAGGCAAAATATCACCACCCCGTGCAGCAGTCCTTCCATCGTCAGTCTGTCCAGCTGCAAGCATAATTAAACCATTTATTAGAATTTTTATTTTATTTAATAAAAATTTTTGTTTGTCGCTAGCTATATACTATGTATATAATTCGTGTAACGTAAGAATTACAAACTTATATTTGCTTCTAGTCCTCGAATCCATCGACTGCACCCGGGAACCGCCGACGCATTTTGTAAACCAACTCAATTGTCGGCGGTCTCGGCACACTGAATCGTATGCAAAACGAAAGACGATTGGGTCCGACTCGTACACTATTTTTCATTTTACTATTATTATCCGCGTAATTTTTTTATTTTTGTCAGCGTAGTTGTATTATTAAAAGCTTATCTGAATCTACTGGGTCCTCCTCCTCTTCCTCCTCCTCTTCCTCCTCCTTCTTTTCTTCTTCTTTTTCTTCTTCTTCCTCGTTGTCTGTATTGCTGTTGGTATCATCGTTTGAACTGTATTGTCGCGATGGACCTGCGACGGCTTCATCTGGTTCTCTTGCGGGGCCTGCCATGAGAAGACCGTTTGTTGGTTTATAGCCGCAGAATGGCTGGGTAAAATTTATCCAACGATTCCCTGCGGAGCTGTGGCCATCGTTGTCCCTGCTATGATCATCTGAATCGGTTCAACCCTCCTCATCGAAATCATAGGTGTCGGATCCCATTTCTTCGTCTTCATACCGTCTAACTATATAAAAATCTTATGAAATAAAGGAGATAAAATAAAAGCAATTAACTGTTATGCCGGTACCGCGTAATTGGATTATTCGGTATTCGGTATAATATTAAAAAGTTATTATGTTTGAGATCGTTTGCCGATAAGTAGATGAATCTCGAGTTATCGATGAAAACGCGAATTTATATAAAAGGAAGTATTTATTATAGGCAACGGTAACTTTCCGTTGTCTATTTAAAAGTCAATGTATCAGGGGTACAAATTGAAAATGCGGGTTTGATAACAGATGGCGTTACTAACGCTATACGCATCAGGCAGTACTGTGACTATGTTCATGTCAAAGCTACGTCTTATAGCTTTAATTTTCAGTATGTGTCAATTTGTCGCAGTGTCAAATTCATAGTTTTTTTGAGCTCTCAATATGTCGAGTTTCGTGCCAACAAAACAGCATTTGCAGGAAGTTTTAATTTACTTCTTTAATTTGAAGAAAAGTGCTGCTGAAGCACATCGATTGGTCTCCGAGGCTTATCCGAGTCATGTTCCATCGGTTTCAACGTGCGAGAGATGGTTTGTGCGGTTTAGAAGTGGTGATTTTGACGTTGAGGACAAAGAGCGGCCGGGCCAAGTGAAAAAGTTTGAGAATGCTGAATTGGAGGCAATACTCAATGAAGACTCGTGTCAAACTCAACAAGAGCTCGCAGATTCATTGGGAGTGACACAACAAGCCATTTCCCATCGTATAAAAGCCCTCGGAATGATCCAAAAGCAAGGACATTGGGTGCCGTATGAGCTGAAGCCGAGAGACGTCGAGCGCCGTTTTTTTGCATGCGAACTGCTGCTCGAACGGCAAAAACGGAAGGGTTTTTTGCATCGCATTGTCACTGGTGATGAAAAGTGGATCCATTACGATAACCCGAAGCGCAAAAAATCATATGGTTACCCCGGCCATGCATCATCATCGACGGCCAAACCAAATATTCACGGCGCCAAGCTCATGCTCTGTATTTGGTGGGACCAGCTGGGTGTGGTGTATTATGAGCTATTGAAATCGAACGAAACCATCACAGGAGCACTATACCGAACTCAATTGATGCGTTTGAGCCGCGCACTCAAAGAAAAACGGCCACAATACGAGCAAAGACACGACAAAGTAATTTTGCAACATGACAACGCTCGGCCACATGTTGCAGCGCCGGTCAAAACATACCTACAAACGCTGAAATGGGAAGTCTTACCCCACCCGCCGTATAGCCCAGATATTGCTCCTTCCGATTACCACCTTTTCCGATCGATGACACATGGCCTAGCTGACCAGCGCTTCCATTCTTACGAAGAAGCCCAAAAATGGGTCGATGACTGGATAGCAGCCAAGCCGGCCGAATTTTTTCGCGACGGTATCCGTAAATTGCCAGAAAGATGGGAAAAAGTTGTGGCTAGCGATGGACAATACTTTGAATAATTCATTTGTTACCATTTTTTCAGAATAAACGTTCAAAAATAGAAAAAAATCCCGCATTTTCAATTTGTACTCCTGATAAGAATGTACAATAATATGTTGTTTCGAGTATTTGACGAGGAACGAACCCGTTCTATCTTGAGTCTAATTTATAACTGTTTTTCGTAAAGCAGTTGCTGTGTTTACGAAAATCCCTTATTCGCAATTTTACCGTTAACCTATCGTCGAACGCCAAGCGAGTCGCTCATGCTGCGTCGGCGTTCTTGGGGTCATTCGTACGATCGGGCATTGGATTTCTTTTCCTGTCTTGAACGAACTACAATGTTTTTTTGCTATGAAATATTTCCGAATATACGAAATACGGAGTGGAATATTCCGCGCGCAACATCCTCATTGAAGACAATAAAAATTCCACGTGAAGTTGAAGAAAAAAAATTCACTTGCAGGGGTGAATCTGCATAACCACCCCTAACTTTGAAGGGCGATTTCACCTTTTAGAAATGTTTTTCTGCCGATAAAAATAAATACCTGTGTTTTAGTTTTCGATGCTCTACAACATACGTGAGTTTCATCAAAATCGGAGGGGGACACCAAACTATCCTTGTTAGTGCGGACGAATGGCGGGTGTTTAAAAGTGATTTTTCTAGCGTACAATGATATTTCGAAGCTCATCGGGCTGATGCTGAGAAAATGTGTAATACCCGAAAAGAGCACACATCGCATTATACACTTTTATCGAGAGCTGTCTCATTTGGTAAAATAAGCGGTGGTGCTAATAAATAATACGAGAATCAAGAGGAATCTGGAGAATCGAAACGGAAACGCTTCCGAAAATACTCTCCAAACATTGTTTTTCAGCGGCCGACATTTAATATGCTCGTCGAAATAAGTAGAAGAATTGATATTCATATGCAGGCTCTAGAGAGCAAAAGTGAATCGATTCAGCGGTGTATGAACGAGGTGGTATCATATGCCCGTGAAAAGATAGTTGTCAGTGAAACGCCTCGTGCAGCAGCGTATGAGATCTTAGGTTCTAAGGAATTCTTTCAAGAAGCGCTCGAGCACATCACGACCTTGTTAGCGCCGGAGGATACGGAGCTTATGAAAATTATTTTGTCCAAAATTATTGTGCTGTATCATCATGCATCGGGTGTTGCGTTGCGAACGCAATAATTCTCCGTATGTGTAGCTATTTGTCTATTTGTGAGTCTGTTGGAAAATCATCTGGCGCACGGCGATCGATATTCGCTGTGTGTCGACCTGTTGCTGATGTGTAGCACGCTGCGCTCGGCTATGCCGGAGATAGCCGGGCAGGGCCTCGCAGAGCCGAGGCTGTGCCTTGCAGGCGTTAAGCGAGAGGTTATCTCTCTCGCTTGACTTCGGCTTCGCTCGCCGGCTATCTCACTCATTTGACTCCAGCGCTCAACGATGCTTTCGTAAAGTGCAGCCATATTGTAATATCTGACACTTCTGTGAAAACCCGCTGGGACAGCGCACACATCCTCTGGACATCTCAGACTTTTCACCGCTTTTCATCGGATCTACTCAGCTTTTCGTGCTTACCAGGACTCACAACACAACGCGGGCTGAACCACATTTCCACATCACTTGTTGCACACTCGATTAATATAATTGCGTGTGTTTTTATTAATTCACTGTACTTTCCTCCAACTAAGCGTGCTGGGAAAGTGCGGTGAATTTATTCCACTCATTTGTGCATCCTCAAGCTCACTTGGCCGTGCTCTGCAGCGTTGGCTGTGGCACGGTCTGTCAGGTCAGAATTCCAGCACTCAAGCGATATATTTGCAAGTGCTCTCACTCCTACCCTGTACATTCTCTTTTGCAATTCTACAGAGAATTTGCTGGAAACGAGTGGCATCTTATAAGGTCTCACATGTCTCATCGCGTGGCATGCTCTGCAGCGCTGGCTGCAGCGCATATACTATACTCAATCAATACAGCACACAATTAATAATTGTTTGCTACTCAAGTAATAAAAGACAGCACACAATTAATATAATTGGGTGCTGGTCTCTCAACCAAATTCAATTCAACTCAATTTATTTTTCTATTTATTCTGTTATCATTTATATTTTTCTAAATTTAAAATATTTTCGTAATTGAAGTGCCGAAGGTACAATAAACTACTTTCTCTACCAACATCTGTCAGTCTGGTTATTTATCACCCTGCTGTGAGTGAAAACTCATAATTTTCAATATATTACAGGGTCATTCCAACCACACCAGGAAGGAATTCTCAAACAGAGTCTATTTGTGATTCTATTCTATATATAATTCTATTCTATATATAATAGAGAGTCTATTTGTGATAAAGACGCAGTTGTAAATAATTGTATATAGTGTACATTTCGCTCGAAATATTATAAAGTATACACTGGACAGTCATATAGAGAGATGGAGATTGAGAGAGAGAGAGAGAGAGAGAGAGAGAGAGAGAGAGAGAGAGATTGATTGATTGATTGATGTTTATTAGCTTTCTCAGCTATTTTATACACAGTGTTACATATTTTTCTTACATCTACATACATCTTACTTTACTGTTGACACAACATACTCCTTTAACATTCGTTTAAACTCTTCTACTTTTTCGCAACCTTTCAGTTCAGTTGGCAATGCATTATATATTTTCACTCCTTCATAGTACATACTCATTTGTGCACTTCTCGTTCTTCTAAATTGTATTACTATATTTTCCGCTTGCCTTGTTTCCCTACCACTCTTCGTTCCTACTATTTGTAGCCGATTTTTAAATTCTTTTGGCAGTAGATTCTTCACGGCTTTAAAGATAAATGTACAAACGTTATAGTACAATCTTTGCCTTATGGACATAAATTGTACCGCGCTCAGCATATCTTCTACCTTCGTATAGCGGTTGCATTGTAATATAACCCTCATTGCTCTGTTCTGCGCGATCTGCAGTTTCTTCAACTCTGTTTCACCCATAGCTACTAACAGTGTTGCACAATACTCAAAGTGAGGTGCTATGATTGCTTTATATATCACACATCGCGTATACGCAGATACATAATTCCCCATTCTGTTTGAAAAGCTCGTTTTTTTCCCTATTTTTTTTAACATGTACTCACAGTGGTCTTTGAATCGTAGCTTGTTATCAATAATGATACCCAAATATTTTATTGACTCTACTTTCTCAAGTTTCGTTCCATCCAAACACTTCAGTACAATATTCCTACTCACGACTTTCCTTACACTGCTGACAATCATATATTTTGTTTTCTCTACATTAATTTTTTATTTATTTCTTTCCATCCACTTTTCTACTATACTCAATAACATATTCATCTTTCTCTCCACTTCCGCGCTGCTTTTTCCAGGTACATATATCACTGTGTCATCAGCAAACATTTTTATTGCACATTCCTCTGGACACAAATTAACTATATCATTTATATATATGTATAATAAACAGCAACGGCCCTAGTACTGACCCCTGCGGTACCCCATATTCGTTGGGAATAACTTCAGACCATTTATCATTGAATCGAACTTGCTGTGTTCTATTTCTTAAGTACGTTCTGAACCACTCTAATACCCTGTCTCTAATACCATATTGGTATAATTTGTCTAATAATATATACCTGTCGATTGTCTCAAACGCTCTTTTTAAATCCATGAATATTACTCCTACCATTTTTCCTTCACTAATGTACACTTTCCATTCATCTACAACAGTTTGAATCGCCGTTTCACACGAATATTGCTTTCTAAATCCTGACTGATGCTCCGTTATGATGTCATTGGTTTCGAAATATTTTTCAATTTGATTTTTTACTACTAATTCGAGCACTTTTTCGTATAATGGCAACATGTTAATTGTTCTGTAATGACTTGCTTTTATGGCTTTGTTTATTTTTGGGATCGGTATAATTGTAGAAGTTTTTCAGCTGTCCGGGCAACATCCCTCCCGTAGGGATCCATTTATTATTTCCACAAATTCTTCTTTTATTGCACTGAATGCCATTTTTAGTATATCACTTGATATTCCTTCTTCCGTTCCCTTCTTTTTCGGGAGTCCCATCACTATCTTCTCCAGATCTTTTATTTCAATATGATTGAAGTTTTCCATTATACTTTTATTGTTCATCCTTATCCCTGTTATAATTCTTCTTCGGTTTGGACTTCCAGACGTATCCCTTAGTATTGAATTAACTATATTCTTTACACTTTGCACATAGAACACATTAAATTTATCAGCTATACTACCTCCCATCATGTCATTCAATATCTCAAAATCTATATTCTCTACTTCTCTAGTACCTATTGATTCTCCTTTAATTACTTCTTTCAACGTTTTCCACATTTTTGTCGGATCCTTCTTATTATCGTCTATCATCTTTTCATAATATTCCTTCTTCTTTTCTCTTATTAATTTAACTACCGCATTCCTTTCTACTTTAAATTGCTGCCAATGCTCCTCCAAACCAGTAGTAATTGCTACTCCGTATGCCTTATCTCTTCTTCTTGCAGCTACTATTATGTCTTCTGAATACCATTTTTTTCCTTCCCATACGCTTGGAATCTTCACTATTTTTCTGGGTGCGAACCTATCTAGAGCACCCACTATGTTATCAACGAGCATCCTTGCTCTTTGACTTACTTCTACCTCTTGAACTTGTCTTGTGGTAATGCTTAACATCCGTGTAAATTCCTTCACATCAATTTTACTATAGTTTCTTGTTTTATATTCTCTATACCCATTCCTTTCCTTCCTGTTACCTAATATGACTTTTATCCATGCATGATCTGTTATCTTTGGCTCATGTTCTACCTGCACTTGTGCACACCTATTAGCAAATAATAAATCGATAGTAGTTCGACTGTCTTGCGTTATTCTTGTTGGTTTATTAACGTATTGCTTCATTCCTAGACTCAGCATTCCTGTTATCAACCTCTTTTTGTAGAACGTTTCTACCGTGACATCTATATTAAAATCACCTATTATCAAACAGTCTCCTTTTACTGTTAGTTCCTCAGTTATGTTTCCTATGTGCCTTATAAATTCAGCATCTGACGCACTTGGCGAATGATACACAATTACTATCACTCCTTTATAATGTTCGTCCTTGACCTCTATTCCAGCACACCAACAGTTTGATTCTATTTTATTTATTGGTATCATATCATATTTAATATCCTGTATTTCTATTCTCCGCATCACATCTGACTGCACTATAGCCCGGCATATAGACTTCTCTGTCACCAATTTAAGCTATCACTCTGGTCTCTGATAACGCTATGAATGAGAGAGAGAGAGAGAGAGAGAGAGAGAGAGAGAGAGAGAGAGAGAGAGAGAGAGAGAGAGAGAGAGAGAGAGAGAGAGAGAGAGAGAGAGAGATTGTTCGTATGGGTCAATTAAAACAAGGTGCACCGAATAATCGGTACTGTCTTATCTAAAATGTCTCAACTCATTATACAAAGTTGGCAGTGTTGATGACCTGCCACCGACGTCAACTGCGGATGAGGATGGCGGCTCACGCTTTTCTTTCCTGGAGCTAGATGTAGCTGTACAGTGTATGTATCCTTCTCTCATTCTCCATAACACGAATAACAGGTCTTCCGTGTTGGTTTATATGTAGGGACCGCTTTTTCCGCAAAATTATTATTTATTATAATTACATATAATTATTACATGCTTTTAAATAACGATTTTCTTTTACTCACCAAGGTCCGCTGCTTCGATACTAATCGACATCGGCAGGTATATGTGATATGCTGTGTTAGTGAAACAAAGACGAAAGCTGCTTTTTCTTTCTCTCGCAGACCTTCGCGATACTTCGGGTTTAGCACTGTGCCAGCTTACATTTCTTCCTCTTCTCTCTATGAGCGTCCTCAACATATACTTTATAATATCTGCAGCGAAATATACACTATATACAAATATTTACAACGGTGCCTTTATTGACAATAGTTGCACCCACAGAGCTTTATTGCGTTCGAGACGCAACACCCGACGCATGATCAGCGATATGACCACGGTACAGCACAATTTTTTCGGACAAAATAATTTACATAAGATCCGTATTCTTCGACGCCAGTAAGGTCGTGATGTTCTCGAGCACTTCTTGAAAGAATTCCTTGCAACCGATAATCTCATTCGCTGCTGCACGAGGCGTATCACTGACACCTATATTTTCGCGGACATACGATACCACCTCGTTCATACACTGCTCTTCCTCTTCATTGTCGTATTCCTCATTAGTACTACCGCTTATTTTACCAAAGGAGGCAGCTCTGCGCTGGTAACACGAGGTTAGAAGTGTGTAATGCTATGTGCTGTATGCGGGTATTACACATTTTCTCGGCATCAGCTCCATGAGCTTTGACATATCGTTATACGCTAGAAAAATCACTTTTAAATAATCTCCACTCGTCCGCACTGATTGTGAGTGTAATTCCGGTAAAAGTAGTCGACAATATTTTCTCCACTGGAGTAAGACATGCAGAGTTCAACTCGAGACCAGCAACGATTATTTTATCGTATGATTTCTTAAAACCGTACATAACAGGGTTCATTATATGCGGTGATACTGTGTAAGATGTAGCGCCATTATTTGCCATTTTTTATGCTTTCTCGTGGACTGTAACTTGCCAAATGAGTCCTCGGCGGTATTCATACCCCGTTTTATACAGATTACACCCACCGTCTAATTGCAACGCCGTTACTTTGATACTGGAAATTATACTACTAAACATGACTCTCGAATATCCTTTGATATTTGTCGCATTCTCTTTAAGAGGCGATACCAGTGTGACACTTTAAAAAAATCGATTTCTTTTTGCCTTTTTCGACAGTTTATACTTTGAAGAATATCCTGTAAAAATTTCAAGGCCCTATCTTTAATACTCCTGAATGGCAGCCTTCTAAAGAGCAACCGCTCGTAGGTATAAGATGACCCATCTGCCTGGAGGCGGAGCTCGGAGCTGACGTGTTGTTACTTGATTCTTTGGTCACTATAGAGGGAGGGGACACTATAGAGGGGACTCTATAGGGCCATTTGAAATCAGCGTTGCCATTTAAAAGGTACTCTGGAGTCGTTCAACGCAGTTATTCTGGAAGGGTCTGTTTAGTTTACTCGCAGCTGCTGTACACTGCACAACAGAGCGAAAATGAGTGAAAGCAGTTCAAGTTCGAATCAAAAAGGCTCTCACGATACTCCTATCCATAGATCCAGAAACAAGAAGAAGAGATTTTCGGGAAATCAATACACGTATGAGCAGTCCGCCGAAAATACCAGTACAGCCGCTGAAAAACTGTTACGCCCCGGAGATGATGAAATTATCGTTGATCATACCCATGGATACCGTTTCATCCAGTTTTACTCTGTTTTTAGTGCAGTTAGCACTTTAGTTGTGTGTAAAAATTGCAAGAAAGACATCAAGTTCAATGAAGCAAGTTCATGGGGTTTAAGATTAAAAATTGCTGTATCATGTGAGTGCGGTGATTCATATGTGAATTCTGGACCGATGATTGGTAATGCTTATGAAATAAATCGTCGAATAGTGTTTGTGATGCGACTTGTAGGTGTCGGTACCAATGGACCAAATCTATTTTGTAGCTTGATGGATCTTCTCAGAAAATTTCATAACAACACTTTTGCTGGGTGCTTTGAAAATGTAACCAAAGCTGCTAAAACCCATTATGAATGGAGTACACAAAAAGCCGTAACTGAGGAGAGAGCTAAAATCTAAGAGAATTAAGGTTCAGATATTAATTTTACAGTTTCCGGAGATGGCACATGAAAAAACGCGGCCACACTTCACGTTTCGGTGTTACAACTCTTGCAGGTAAATTCAGCAAACAAATCATCGATTCAATCGTAAAATCGACTTATTGCAAGAGTTGTGAAGTATGGGAAAAGAAAAAAGATACTCATCCTGAAGAATACGAAGAATGGCTTGAAGGACATGACGGTTGCAATGTGAATCATATTGGATCAGCTGGAAAAATGGAGGTTGATAGTGTGAAGGAAATGTTTAGTCGCTCGATCGATAAATATATCAAGTAAAATATACGCGCTATATTGGCGACGGTGACAGTGCCAGATACAAAGGTTTATTGAATTGATATCCATACGATGTGAATGTAGTAAAACTAGAATGCTACTTACATGTGAAAAAAAGAATGGGAACACGAAGCCGCAATCTCAAAAAACGAACCACAGGCTTATGAGAAAGGAGTAAGAATACCGTGAAGCTAACTGACAAAGTTCTTAATGAACTCCAGAAATACTATGGATTGGCAATTACCCGGCATCAAGATAATGTTGATGAAATGTATCAAGAAATTTGGGCTATCTTGCA
This sequence comes from Cylloceria caligata, assembly GCA_963942595.1. NCBI lineage: Eukaryota > Metazoa > Arthropoda > Insecta > Hymenoptera > Ichneumonidae > Cylloceria > Cylloceria caligata. The sequence continues at coordinate 59,519,237 of OZ012706.1, read as the reverse complement.
TCATTTGTCTTCGACAGTCGAAAATCCGAACCACGGAAATTGCCCTGCAGGTGCGAATAGCTGGTGCTCATATCGCGGCGCGAAAGCTCAAGGAATGGACGTATCAAAGTTCAAACATGATTATCTGCCACTTGACAAGGGTGTTACGAAAGCTTTGGAACCTATTTATACTGACTTGAGTTCAAGGGAATTACTAGAGCGATGCAAAGGAGGGAACACGCAGAATTACAATGAAAGTTATAACGGCTTGCTCTGGCACTTTGCTCCAAAGCACCTTCATAATGGATTGAAAACGATCGAGCTCGCTAATTTCCTTGCAGTCTCAATATTTAACGATGGCTTTTATACTATTCTAAAAATGCTACAAGTAATGGACGTCATCATCGGTCCTATTGCAAAAGAATATGCCATGGAGAAAGACGACAGCCGAATCAACCAGGCGGAGTTACGTCATGAAGCATCCTCAAAATAGGGACGAACAGCTCGGAGAAAAGCTTCAGCCTCTCAGCAGGCATTATTCTAGGAAGAGGAGGGTCCATTGCATGGGCCAGGAATAGCTGATTAGCAGTTTTTATAGTAAATATAATTATATCTTGCAAATATCGATAGTTAAATCTTTAAACGCGTTTTTCTCGAAATGAGATTTTTCAAATTTGCTGATATTATAACTCAAAGAGCAATTATCCGATTGACTTGAAGATTGAACTGAATACTCTTGAATACATTTACTCTACAATGAGGCAGGATATTTTTAATTGGATGGAAATTGACGATTTGACATTGACAAAAAACGACTATTTTTAGGCAAAAAAAACGACTATTTTAGGCAAAAAACAGACTTTTTTTCATAACTACGCTATTTTGTTCGATTTTGACATTTTTCGAAAATCCTGCGTCATTGTACAGGAAATACCTTTTTTTCCTTTCCCGGTTTCAGCTACTCAATCGGCCGGAATCTTGTCAGAAACTTTTTTTTTTGGCGTCTCCGAAGGCAGCGCATAAGTCGCTTGGATCTCAATATTTTTCTATGAAAAAATTATGTAATGTAGGTCAAATATAGCCAAATATATTCTTAATTTTCCGAAACATTTAATTGAGTACTTTTCTTCCAAAAAATTCCCAAAAATTACCCAAATTTTCAGCGTTCACACTGGTATAGCCCCTTAACAGCCTAGTAATAGCAGTATCAAATATATCTCAAATCACTTGCGTACTCTCGCACACGTATGTGCATACTCGTACATGATGAAAACAACATGACCATCGTCGGTGATATTCGATAATCTAGTACGTGACAGGATCTTACATTTACGTCACCATTACTAAATATGTTCACCGATCTCGCTTTTGTAAAGTGATCGTGTGCGGTCATCTTCTTGGTTAGTCGTATTCATTACACGGCTGCAGTATATGTAAAGAGAGAAATAGAGAAAAAGTGTATTAAACGAATATACAATATATAAAAGCGTGCCGCTTTGAAAAATCTCTAGTTAATTACCTGACTTACTTCGTTTACTACTACTCAAACAGCACAAGCATGATCAGGGCTGTTAAGCGCTCATTGATCAGAAAATTGATAGAGTTCAATGGAAGCGTAGGCCGTCGTTGAGTTCGCGATGGGGGAGGAGAAATTTACAGATCAAGCTATGGGAACTTCTGACATAAGCGATTGTTCGTAAGATTTGCGGTATGCTGTGCGAGTGTCAACAGCGCGATTTAGTTGACGCGCATAATATTGGACTGTTTGATAATCAATTAATCATTGATTCGGCGGTGAGTATTATTCGTCGACGTTGGTGGCTGAAAGAACCTGCTATGCAGCCCATACTCCGTGAGAGACGCAAGTAATATACTGTGTTATTTACTTTTATTTTATTTTCTTTATTTCATAAGATTTTTATATAGTTCGTCGATATGAAGAAGAAGAAATATGACCCGACACCTATGATTTCGATGAGGAGGGTCGAACCGATTCAGATGATCACAGTAGGGATAACGATGGTGACAGCGCTGCAAGGAATCGTTGGATAAATTTTACCCAACCGTTCTGCGGATATAAACCAAGAAATGGTCTATTCATGGTTGGTCCTACGAAAGAACCAGATTGAGCCGTCGCAGGTCCGTCGCGTCAATACAGTTCAAGCGATGATACCAATAGCAATACAGACGACGAGGAAGAAGAAGAAGAAGAAAAAGAACGGTCCGAAGAGAAGGATGAGGAGGTGGAGAACGACGTGGAGAGTGAGGAGAATGACGAGGAGGAGGAAAACCCGGTAGATTCAGGTAAGGTTTTTATAATACCATCACGTTAATAAAAATAAAAAGAATTACCGGGATAATAATAGTAAAAATGAAAACAATAGAGTACAAGTCGTACCCAAACGTTTATCGCTTTGCAGGATTCACTGTGCCGAGACCGCCGACAATCGAGTTGGTGTACGAAATGCGTCGGTGGTTCTTGGGGGCAGTTGAGGGTTTCGAGTTCTAGAAGCAAATGTAAGTTCGTAATTCTTACGTTACACAATTTAAAAACACAATATATATCTAGCAATAAAATAAAAAAAAATAAAATGAAATGAAAAATTCTAATAAATGGTTTAATTATGCTTGCAGGTGGATAGACTTGTGGCGGAAGAACTGCGATACAGGAAGGTGATATCTTGCCTCCTGGGGAACGCTTCGGTATCTACGAGGGTTATTTGAAAAGTTTCCGGTCTATTTAAGAAAAACACATATTTCGAAGCAAAACAAAATTTGATTCTTGACGTAGTCTCCCTGCAACTCGATACATTTGGTCCAATGCACAATGGGACAGATCTCAGAAAAGTTGGCCAAAAATAGAAAGTAGTTTTAAATTTAAACGTACATTGGTATATAAGGGTTTTCGAGGTCGCTGATTACGAATTTCATATTATAATTTCAAAATTCAAAATGGCGAATCCAATATGGCCGACCACTTCATTAAAAATTGTTCGGAATCTCATATAAATTTGTATATAAGGGTTTTCGAGGTCGCTGATTACGAATTTCATAGTATAATTTCACAATTCAAAATGGCGGATCCAATATGGCCGACCACTTCATTAAAAATTGTTCGGAATTTCATATAAATTGGTATCTAAGGGTATTCAAGGTTGCTAATAACGATTAAAATATTACAATTGCGAAATAAAAAACAGTTTGTGTTTGATTGATTTTTATTTAAAAAATTGTCGGAATAGCAGTTATTATATCATAATGCGTACAGTTAAGAAAATAAGTAAATAAGAAAAAATTGTGAAAATCAGTCGCTATCACTGTCGGGAGAATTATCATGTTCGAAATCAGAGTCAGTATCATGCTTATCAGAAATTTCTAGAATATTTTGAGACTCATCATCATCAGGGAAAAATAAAAGCTCTAGGGTCTCCGATGACAAATTTATTTATTTTTGGGTTTCATTTTTCTCATGCTCGAAATAAGTGGATCCGAAGATACCAGGAGCCAATGAAACACATCTTCCATTGTATTTGTGCGTGAATTTTTTCTAGAAAACCCTTCACGATATTTTTTGATATCCTTATTTTCCATATAAACCATTTCGTAATGCATTATTATTTCTTTTCCGTCCTGAACAGTTTCAAAAGGAAGGAGAGACGCAACTTGACCTTCAATATATTTATTTTCATTTAAAATACACTCTACATTCTCGTGTAAAAATTGTAGCCTTATAGGTCTACAAAAACGAGGTGACGAAGGCGCAGGATTTTTCCATATCACTACTTCCTTTTGAAATTGATTATCCGTGAATACTAGTTGCAATGGAATTAATGAAGTAATAAAAACATAAGCGTCAGAATCACTTCCATCAGTAAACGTTTGTTTGTACTCGCTGTGCCCTGAAGATCCATCGCATCCCCATTTTAAAATCAACTTGGCATTTTCTAAAATTGCTGGAGATAATGTTTTTATGGTGTCGTTTTGAACATGTAAAATTCTTTCTGATGTGTGATTTAAGAGTGCTTGTACACTGACTTCCGCACGAGTCTCAGTTATCTGTATATTTGATGGGTAACATCGAAGTTTGGCTTGTGTAATTGTTTGATAACAGGGATATATAAGGGCGTTGTGTTTTTTCATTGAATTTCTAATAAGCATGTACAGATATTTCGATAACTTTCCTTCAACGACATTGGACAATGCCTCATCGGCAAACATTTTAATAATAGGAGGAGTTGCTGATAATTTTAACGCTGCTCTGTATTTATCAGCTCGCGTTGGTGACTTTGTCGTGATTTCTTTGACGATGCTGGCAGCACTAGAGGCCCCAGAAGAACGAAGGCTCATTTGAGTAGCCAACGATAATTCCAATGTGCTTACTGTGTTACGTAAATCAGTGGCTTTTCTTCTTTTGCTTCGATCACTTGCTTTCTCGAACTCCATACTTGGTCGACGACGCTTCTTCGATTCCGTGGATTTTGATTTCCCTGTACTCGTTGTCGCTGTACTCGTTGTCGCCGTATTCGAATCCGCAGGTTCTTCATTAGTCGTCCAAACATTCTGTGGAGTACATAATGGAATTATTGTGAAAAATTTTAAATCTTACTTTAAGTTTTTTTAATAATTCGAATTAAATTTACATATTTCTGTATTAAATTTCAATACTCACGTTAATAATCGTGGAAGAACAAAGCCACTCTTCATTGTTTTCAAGAAAGCGTTCTGTTGTTCTTTGAGATCGTTTCCATCTCCTTTTAAGGTTGGACAACAAGATCTTCAAAGATCGTCGACCCTCGTCATGGATTCGAAAACAACATTCCATCTTTGTAACAAAATGTTGTTCCAAACATTTAAGTTGCGTTGTCAAGCCCGAGTTCAAATCGTTCCGTACGATCTCGAACAGTTCTCGATGAGCACAGATTATTTTATCAATACGCGATTCTAAAATACAGACATAATGCGATGTAATATTAAGTAAAAACACATTTCTCATATAATAAGCTTAATTTAATTATAAATAGGAAAAATTATATGCATACACAATAATATTTTCGCGGAGTGTTATTCGAATGATTATTTTTTAAAATGATACAAATTTAATAATACATTAAAATAAGACACCAGGTATATATATGAAAATTATCAAAAAAAGCAACAGTATCTTTTTCTACATATTTCAATAGCAGGTAGTCCCGGACCCCTGCTATGTGCCTCTGCGTCGACCCTTACCTAAAAAAGCAGCTGCACGGTCGCGTATTTCTAACCTCAAAAGTACAGAGGCAGATACGGGCAGAATTTTCTTCCAGATTCTATCACAAGACATCGTAAACGATATGCTCCATATCTCAACTTCTTGATTCCCGCTGAATAGATAACTTTTTTGCTAATTTACGGTAAAAATTTTTACAAGAAAAATCATTATGTAGACACATCTTTGACATGATTTCTCACACACGCGAGTATAACTTAATGAAAACGTTATATACGTAAATATTCTACATACCTTTCTTAACACCCTCCATGAAACAGAATTGAAAAAGGACACTGGAGTAAAAAGTTACACGCATTTGAAGTAGCAGTGAATTTCAGAGTCGCTACACGTGGTTTATGCTGTGCCGAGAATGGGTAACTTTGAACTAACGTAGCGTCTCAGGTATAAAAGATATCTCACTTCCCTTTTGGAATAACAAGCACCAAAGCCCCCTCTACAAGATTCTATGGTACTAAACTCATTCGGTGACTATCATTTTTTCGATTTTTGGCCACCTTTTTTCAGATCTGTCCCACTGTGGCAACGTTGCTTTTGGTCGATCGTCAACAAGCGCGGCACCCACCACGCGGATAATTTTCTTATATCCAAATCTTGATTTAAAATCTTGTGCACCCGTTCAGATGATATCACACAAATCTCAACAATATACTTAACAGTCAATCGACGATCTTCCATCACAGTTTGATGCACTAAGTCGACCATTTTATCAGTTGTAGCGGTTTTCGGGCGCCCGGAACGTTTCTCGTCTAAAATGCTCGTACGAGTACGTTTGTACTCGGATAGCCAATAGTTGACCGTTGAAAATGAAGGGGAGGTTTCACCGTATACAAAGTCTAACTTATCTTTTATTTCCTGAGCCTTTTTCCCTTACAAATGTGTAGGAAAATCAGCTGACGCACGGCGACCGATATTTGCCGTGCGTCGACCTGTTGCTGCTGGGTGATGTGCTGCGATTGGCTGTAGCGAAGACAGCTGAGGCAGTGCCTCGCAGGCATGCTGCTCAAGCAACAGGCTGTCTCTCTCTTTACTTCAGCGTCGCACAACGACGCGTTTGTACAACGCAGCCATATTGAGAAATACAGACACTTCTCGTGAAAATCGCTTGGACAGCACATTCCTCTGCTCGCAGCTCGGACTTTTTCACCATCATACCGGATGTACGCATCATATTCGTGCTCAACTGGACTCAAACTAAACGGTAAGATTACACCTTCATAATTTATATAAATTCAATGTTGGTGAGGTGGATAAATCTCATTTGTGCACCCTCATAAAGTCTCATCGTGTGGCGTGCTCTGCAGGCAAAAACTACAGCACCCAATTAATATAATTGTAAGTGGTTCCCACTTAAATATTCTCAACTCTCTCTCAACTAAATTCACCCAGAGTTTATTGGGACTATTATTTCTCATTTGCGCATCCTCACAAATCTCATCTCATGGCGTACTTTGCAGCGCTGGCTGCACCACGTTCACCTCACAAAGTTAAGCACATAAGTAATACAATTGTGTGCTTCCCACCAAATATTTTCTCTAAATTCATTTGTGCTATTTTTTTAAATATATTTTTTTTGTAGTGTGATAGTGGACGGTGGAATAAAACCATTTTTTCTACCTACATCTGTTGGTCTGGTTATTTCCCACCTGCCTTGAGTGAAAACTCATTCTTCTTCGATATCTTTCAGATTCAATTCTACAACACCAAAGGAATTCTCAATAAAATGAAAGAATTTTATCACTGCGCGATACTCAATTTGCTCCCATAATGACAGACAATGTCAGCTTACAACTTTGGAAAAGTGCCATAGACAAATTAATGATCAGAATGACTTGAAATTTTAACAGTTTACATGTGTCAAGGCCATCCATCGGACGGCGAAAGAATTTTTTAGCTACAATTCCTTTATGTCGATGAGGCCTGAAACTTTTCAAATGGCCCCCGTACAATGAGAAGAAACGATATTTCCTACGAACAAATATGTGTGGTGTAGGCGGCTATTAATACTGATCCGTAGTTTTGAGATATGCGGCTATGCGTCGGCCATCTCCATGAACGTCAGGAGCAATAAAACTTATATTTAACGTTTCGGTCAAATTTGTAGACCATCTTCAGAAATTATTTTATTGAAGCTGTAAATGTTAATAATACAATGCGTCAGCAACAAATGTTAACAAAGGTAGTGCATGTTTAATGTTATGACTTTTATCTCTAGTATGTAAATTGTGCATTTCCAAAACAGAAAATAACTAGAAACTACGGATATTTTCTACGCTTTAGGATGCAAGGGCGGGAGACATATTTTTATTTTCGTCAACCACCGGATCATCTGGCTTAGTTCGAGGGTGGTGTACGAGATGTTCTCACTCATCTTACAGAATCGTGCGACGGACATCATTATGCGGATATGACTCTGAGCATCCCGTCTTTAGCGCAAGGGTCTGTATGGTTATCATTTCGACCAGCGCGCGAAATCATTCCTGACGATGTATGACGATTAATGAATAGTGTAGTTCATAGCGCGCGCGAATTTCGAATAGACGATGGTACCTGTAGAATGACGACGTGTATAGTACGAAACGTCGAAGACGCCCGTGGGGTCACCATGCACACGCACGAGTCTATAGCAAAAAAATCAATTTTTGGCATAAGTATCAGCGATAATTTATGTCTACAATGATCTCTTGCCACAGCCCGAGCGCTAGCCGAACGTCAAATTCGTACGGGCTAGCTACACAGACGATGGTGTCAAATTCGGAATGGACTTCGAGGAGCATAATATACAGCAGCGATAGAGCTCACGCGTAAAGCGGCGATAACGACGCCGTCTAGAGGATGTAGGGTGCGCAAGATTCCACTCTTTCAGGGGTACTTCGTTCACGAGGGTATAGCGATCGTTGCTTATGAATTTTTCACCTTCGGAAAACGCGTTCAGGCTCACAAGGGGACCTCCAGGTACATGGAACACCGATTCGGACCAAATTTTTTTTACAGGTAGGTCGCACCCAGGGTGCAATAGATGTAAGTAATAGGATGCAATTCTCAGCCGTTTTCGAGATATAAAATATAAAAAATTTCAGAGCGTTCATATACTCTCTTTTATTTACTTATTAATATTATTATTGTTATGCCGGTACCGGGTAATTAGATTATTCGGTATTCGGTATAATATTAAAAAGTTATTATTTTTTGGGATCGTTTGCCGATAAGGAGATGGATCTCGAGTTATCGATGAAAACACGAATTTATGTAAAAGGAAGTATTTATTATAGGCAACGGTAACCTTCCGTTGTCTATTTAAATGTCAAAGTAAGAAAGTACAATTACGCGTTGTTCTGAGAATTTTCACGAGGAACCAACCGTTCTCTGTTAAGTCGAAATTAATTCTGTCTTTTCGTAAAGCAGTTGCTAATTGTCTTCGCGAAAGTCCTTTAGTTTGCAATTTTAGCGTTAGCCTATCGTCGAACGCCAAGCGAGTCGCCTCATGCTGCGTCGGCGTTTCTGGTGTCGATCGTATGATCGGGCATTGGACTTCGTTTCCTGTCTTGAACGAATTCTTTGCTATGGAATATTCCCGAATATGTGAAATACGGAGTGGAATATTCCGCGGTACAACATCCCTCCCCCCTTAAAAAAAAATTTTTTCTTTAAAAATTTTTCTTCGATTGGTTTCTCGTTTGAAGTTATATAACAATATAATACAATAAATTTTTCATTTTTCATTTTTCATTTGTTAACGATGAAGTTTTTCCCTGCTTCTTATCGTCTTTCGAGCCGAGCGAGTCGTTCTCGGTTGGGGGACGGGAGTATACTCTGGCCAGCTCGGATCGCAGTTGCTCCTCTGGCTGTTGTCGTCCGAGCGGTTCGAGGTTGATGTTTACCTCGGCTGCTGCCGGGGTCGTTGCCTCGCTTGTCCTTGTTGGCGTTTGGTTTCGCTGATACCTATAACATTTAAACAGAACATAGCCAACCAAGGCTATTGGTGCTACTGCACCCAGTGAGTAAAAACTCAGATTATGGATGTGTTGCATCCCGTCTCTGTCTGTATTGAGGCCGTCCATGATTTGGTCGGCTCGAGCTCCGAGCTTTTGAAGCTCTTCTGGGTCTCGCAGCACGCTCTGTAATGGAATTGTCCTCTCGGTCTGCGTAGGGGGCGCCTGGGCTTCAATTTCCGTTAACGTTAAATTGAACGATGGGAGATAGTTTTTCCGGATAATCTGTGAGGTCCGCCCGATGGTTTTTATGCTGAAATCTTGGGCGGTTACTATACATACGCCTACCAAAGCCAGTATGCCTGAATTGTGTAATATTTCGTGTTGAGTGGGAGTAGTTTTTCCGCAACTTATTCCTACAGGTTCAGGTGTTGGCGCGACGTACAGCCATCGCCCTCGCTATTGCATTGGGATGATGAGGGGATGGCTTAGATCGATGACCCTTTTTCCGCATTTCTTGCCGTTATTAGTGTTCATTTTCGCGTAAATGAGGACTTCGCAAGGAGTATCGTTCGTAATCGGAATCGTGGGAAACGTGGGTGGGCAGATGTATGATTTGCCCAGCGTTTTGCTAATTTTTATGTCGTCGGACGTCATCCTCAAGTATTGACGGTTCTCGAGATCTATTACGACGTGGGTCTCTGTCGCATCCACGTAGTAGTATTTGCCGTTGTCAGCGCGCGTAGGTATAGGGTATACCTTTTGAATACTATACTGTTGCTGCCCGATCAACGGTATATCCAACACGAGCACTACCGCGTTGCCTTCGCTGTAGGCCCTGGTATCTGCCAGTCGCATAAGTGTTGATACTTAGTCATGCGTTATTGCGACTGGGAAACTACTGCCTGATGGTAGGTGTGGTAGTGCTTCGACAAGGTGTGTTATGAGTGTGCGTGGCGGCAGGGACGTTGCTCTGGGCTTACCGCTAGCTATATCGTCCACCAGCCACACTAACTCCTGTACGTCGCTGAGTAATGCTTCGACCGCAATACTCATTGCGTTGAGCGTCTCGTCTAAGTGTTGGCGTCTCTTTACGTAGTATACCTCTCTGTCGAGTGTGCTGTTCATACGCTGCATCTGGGCCTGTAGAGTCTGTTCGTTGGCCTGTATGTGATGGGCGCTCCCATTAAATAGGCTGAGAGTGGTTTTGATATCCTGTATTTGGTTTTTCAGCCCTTTCTTCAGGGTCTGATGGGACGCCTTAAGGTGCGTAATCTCATCGTGGAGTTCCTGTGCGTCGGCGGCGTCCATGTTTCCCGTGATGGCCTTGATTATGCTTCCAAGGCTATCTACTAACCCTCTGCGTTCTCGAACGGGACGCGTCCCGAGGAGGTCAAATATTGTCGATACCCTCATCTCTATCCTTCTCTTCATTCTAAGTACGGAATCGTCGAGGATAGGGCATATGTCATTGATGCGGGTTTCGTTTTTGCACAGCTCCGTGAGGCGTTGTAGACTTGTGCTGATCTCTGCTTCTCGGTGCATTAGAGCGGCGAGGTCCAGCCGGACGATCAACCGCCATGTTGACTGGATTATCTTGAGGCTTCCTATTTCTTCGTAGTAGATGCCTGGAGTGCTTGTAAACGCGCTGACGACGTAGTCGGGATGATGCTGCGTGGGATTTGCAAGTCCATCTTTTGCAGCTATCAACCTGTAATGAGGTGGGAGAAAGGCGTGAGAATGCTTACTGCGCTAATTCTCCTTCTTTTCTCCAGCGATCTCGCGGTTTCGTTGAGCGAGGGCTCGTTAGCTCATTCTTATTCTAACCTTCTGCTCGACTATGCAAGACGGAATTTATGGGGTGTTACTCTGCCGTGAGGGCGACCTTACACCTGAGCTACTGCGAAGTGAGGTAAGCATATTACTTCGGCCGGAAGAAGTGTTGTTCACACCTTTTTCTTTTTCCCCTTTTTGATAGCGGGTACTATTTTGGTTCCAGGAAGCGTATTTCCCCATCGTTTCTGCTCAGCGTCGCCCGGATTGGGAGAGGAGATTCATTGCCCAGGCTCTAGGGGTCCGTCGTCGTCGGGAAGCCAGTCGCCAACGGGTGGACTCCTTATGGGGCGACGGCCACTACGCCGGCGAGTTTGTTCCTGAGGATGTGCTCGGGGTAGGGCGCCTCTTCCGGCAGGACGCGCTTGATAGTCGTCATCCCTGCTCGTTCTGCCGACGGGTTTTCTAAATTACCAATTACTATGTATGACATGTTTTCCTTCGTGCTTTTTCAATTAAACAAGTTTTCATTTTACCTTGTTTCTCTTATTGGAGTTCCTTACCTTGCGCTTTGTGGAGCTCCCTACCCGCCTTTATTTAGCTTTTATTTTATTTCAGTGCTCTATAAAGAGCTTCAGGCGGTTTGCATGCACTGCCTGAGTTTTTCGTCCCTTTCGGATGACGTAATTGACGGGAGGCCTCTTTTCTACTATTTCGTGAGGTCCCGTCCACTTCGGGGTCAGCTTGGCTGACCGCCCCCTGCGCACCGTCTCGTCACGGAGGAGTACGCATTCGCCGACGTGGTACTCCTGTACCTGTGCGCCTTGGTCGTATGTAGTCTTCGACCGTCTTTTCGCGCCTTCCAGGTTGTCTCGTGCTACAGTCCATGCGGCGCGTAGTCGTTCGCGTAACTCTTGGACGTAGTCGTCGTACGCATAGGTGCGGCGGGGCTCCTGCTTCACGGCGGTCGATAACTTCGCTTCGCGTCCGTACACCAATACATGGGGTGACAATCCGGTCCCCGTATGTGGAGTGGTGTTGTACGTGAACATTGCGTACGGCAGCCACTCGTCCCAATTACCTTGATCCTCATTTATGAAATTTTTCAGGTATTCAGCGAGGGTGCGATGCGATCTTTCTAGCGCGCCATTTGATTCCGGATGGTAGGCCGTCGTTTGTATCTTCTTGATTCGGAGCAGTCGACATATCTCTTTGATGGTCGAGCTGAGGAAGTTCGTGCCTTGATCCGATAATATTATTTCCGGTGTCCCGTGCCGGCAAATCAATTCTTCTACGAGCGCCTTTGGTACTGTCGAAGCCTCTTGGTTCGGGAATGGAATCGCTGCGCTGTATTTGGTAAGTGCGTCTTGAATCATAAGTATATATTTTTTCCCGTTGACGCTTTCCGGTAGCGGTCCTACGATGTCGACCGCAACTTTTTCAAACGACCTCGATGGGGTGTCAGTTACCACCATCGGTACTCGTTCCCTTTTCCCGATTTTATTTTTCTGGCAGGATTCGCAGGATGTTATATATTTTTCTAAATCCCTTCTTATGCCGGGCCAGTCGTACTTGGTCCGGATCCGATGCAGCGTACGCCGGAAACCCTGATACCCTCCTATGGGGGTGTCGTGGTATTCTTTTATGATTTTCATGCGATCTTCGAGGAAGGGAATGGCTACGCCACTGCGGCAGTCGCTGCGCTCTTTCGTAACACTGTCTCCGTCTGTGCTGCCGGAGGTTCGCGGGCTGTGGCCCCCGCCTTGCCTCGGTTCCTCAGCAGGCACGCTGCGAATCTCTCTATCGTCTTCTGGCGCATTGGCCAGCGCGGCCTCTCTCTCTGCCGCGTTGCTAGGCTGGCCCGGGGTATTCTCGGCTCTCCGCTTTGTGCGGCTGTCCGTACCCGAGCGCTTACTGTCCTCGTCTCTCTCGCGGGCGAGCTCGACCTCTCGCTCCAGCGAGCTACTATGGCTATACGGGGTATCTTCGGCCGTCCGCTTTGTGCGGTCATTCGTTGTGCCTCCTTGCCCCGTCGTGCTGTCCTCTTTCGACATACGGACTTCGCTCCTCGCTCTTGCTTGGGCCCTCGTAGTAAGGTATATTATACTTAGCGCATCTGCATTCGTATTGCGCTTTCCAGCTTTGTACTCTACGTTGAATTCATGTTCCGCCAATTTAATTTTCCAACGCATCAATCTCGAACCTGGGTCCTTTACTCCGAACAGCCAGGTGAGTGGTTGGTGGTCCGTGACTACTGTGAAACGGATACCGTAAATATATGGCCGGAATTGAGCTAGGGCCCATACTATCGCAAGTAGTTCCTTTTCCGTAGTCGTATAATTCAACTCTGCTTTAGTCATAGTGCGGCTCGCGTAGCATATTGACAAATCTTCTCTGATCTTACCTTGCGAGAGTATCGCGCCGAGCGCCCGATCTGAAGCGTCGGTTGTCACGACGAACGGCTTTTCGAAGTCCGGATACTGTAATAATGGGCCTAAGGTAAGTGCAGTCTTCAGTTCCTCGAATGCGGCATCTTTTACGGCGGTCCACTCGAATTTAACCCCTTTTTGGGTTAATTCCGTGAGCGGCTTGGCGGTTTTCGAAAAATCTTTGATGAATTTTCGGTAGTAACCGGCTAGTTCGAAGAAGAATTGCACTCCTTTTACATCTCTCGGCACCGGGAATTCCTTTACCGCTTCTAGTTTTTGGGGATCCTCTCGCACTCCCTCTTCTGAGATTATATGGCCGAGGTACTGCGTTTCCTTTCGCAGGAATTGGCACTTGCTGGGTTGCACGGCCAATTTTGCCTCTCTCAGTCGCTGTAGTACTTCCTTCAGCCGGTCGTTATGCTCCTTGAATGTTTTTCCATGTATCACGATGTCATCGAGGTACACGTAGCACTTGACTCCTTGTAGTCCGGCCAGCGCCGAGTTCATCAGCCGTTGGAAGGTCGGTGGTGCGTTTTTGAGTCCGAAAGGCATTCGGTTATACTCAAAATGGCCCTACGGAGTGGAAAACGCAGTTTTTTCCTTATCTCGTTGTGCCATCGGAATTTGGTGAAATCCCGAGGCGAGGTCAAGGGTCGTGTAGTATCGGGCTCGTCCCAGCTGGTCCAGTATCTCCGTGATGTTGGGCAGTGGTTATAAATCCCCGTTGGTGGCTTCGTTTAACTTTCGAAAATCCACTACTACGCGCATTTTTCTCACTCCGTCTGCGTCGGGTTTCTTCGCTACGACCAACAGCGACGCGTTCCATTGACTCCGGCTGGGTTGGACAATGCCTTCCGCAAGCATTTCGCTGGTCTGCCTCTCCACTTCTCTCTTGTCGGTTTCGGGCAGCCTGTATGGGTGCACCTTAATGGGCTGCACCCCATCCTCAAGAGGTATTACATGCTCTACCATGGGCGTGCATGGCAGCCGGTCCCCTGGTAGGTAGAACACATCTTCGTATTCCCTCGTAATCTCATCGAGCGCTTCGCGCTCTTCCTTATTGAGATTTCGCGTGTCGAGCTCTTGAGGTAGTCGCGCGAGGCGGTCTGCCCCTCGCTCTGCGCTGACGGTGCATACTTCGGTTTTCGCGGCTTCGAGGCCGCAACCCACTGCCGTTATCTCTAGCGGCTCGAGTTCCACCACGGAGCGTTGTACCTCAACAGGCTGCTCGGTGGTGTTTATAAGGCTTACTGTACAGCTACTACCGTGCGGCGGCGTAATGCAGGCTCTCATTATCACTCCGTTTCCGAGTTCCCTTTTTGCGAGTAGCCCAACGAATTTGCTCGTTGTTGCGGCATACGTGACTGTCTCACTGCGTGGCGGCAGGGATACTCTCATCGTGCCGTCTAGCAGCGGCATGCAATGCCCGTACAGTTTCAGCGTCTCTCCGTGCAGGATGTCGGCCTTGTGATATTTGATAAAGTCCATGCCCAGCAGTCCATTGACCCCTAGCGGCACGTTATTCGGGACTATGTAGAACCAATGTTTCACGTTTAGCGCCGGTGTCTCCAACACAATTTTTGCTATGCCAAGGGGGGTGAATTTTTCGCCTGCCACACCCTGTAACTCGACGGAGCACTTGCTCACCATGGTCTCGGGCTTGAGGCATCCTTCTTTCAGTATACTGCACTGGGCCTCTGTGTCCGCTTTAAGGGTAAGTACACCGGTCACAGCCAACGGTGCGATGATGTGAAAGTCGCTGGCTGTTGCGCAGGACGCCGGCAGCGTTACTTGCAGTAACTGCTGCGTTGTCTTCCTCTTTCTGCACGCAGGTTTCTGCTGAGCCGTGAGCGTGTTTATCCTCATTGTTCCCAGCGGGCTGGCATCGGTCTCTGTTCGACTCGTTCCGGCATTTACTGTAGATTTTTTATTCTGGCCTCCGGAGTTCCTTGGACGTCGATTATGCTGTGGCGTCTGCGCTGGCTCGTTCTTATTTTGTGACAATCTTTTCCTACAGTCCCTCCACACGTGGCCCTTCTTCTGGCAGTAGTTACATACGATGTCTACGTTGTTTATGGACTTGTTTTCGCTGGGCATTGGCAAACTCACTCTTCCCGATCTCCGGGTGCAGTCTCGTGCCATGTGTCCGGCTTTCCCGCAGGAGAAACAATTTTCGCCCTGCCGGGATGGTGCGCCCTGGGACCTTCTGGGGTGGCTCGACGCTCCACCTAGCCCTCCCTTAGGCTGCACCATGTTGGTTATCTCTATGGCCCCGGCCACAGAGTCATGCAGCGTTTCTTAATTTCTAGCACGCACCAGCATTTGCACCTGGCCGTGCAGGCCGTTTTCGAAGTTGGCCTGTGCGCTTCGTCGTGTGACGCTCTCGACGGTGATCTTTTGATCCTCCGTTTGCAACGGCTCGCAGAGTATTTCGGCGATGTCTACCGTGGTTCTCTCCGTCCTTGCCACGTAGGCGGCGATGTCCTCGTTCTGTCCCTGCCGGAGGGAGCTGAACTCCATTTGCAGCGTGGCAAGGGACTTCCGTTGTCCGTACAACGCTTCCAACTCGCTCCTGAGTTGCGCCATGGGGCTGATGGTTTTGTGCTGCAGTTGTCTTGCTGCCGCACCCTCTAGCTTACTCATAACTATCAACTCGAGGAGGGTGTCATGCTCCTCCTCTGCTACCCTGCGGAATATCTTCTCGCAGGACTTTAAGAAGAGCGGCAATGCCTTCGAATCTTTGCCGTCGAATGTTTTTACCATTTTTATACCGAGACTGAGGCTGAGCATATTTGAAGGCCTCTGCGTCTCCTCGAACCGCGTGCGTCTCGGGGGCAGTGCGGGGGGCGGGATGTCCTCCATCCCTGCTTCTCCTAACCGTCGCTGGAGCTCGGCAATTTGCTCTCGTAAGGAGTGGATGAGTTCGTATTCGTCTGCTCCAACCTCGTTTCGCGTATCTGCCAAATTCCGTCTTGCTGACGGCGTTTCGGCCTCCCTGAGCTCGCGATCGAGTTCGCGTTGGCCTCTATCGTGCTCGCACTGCAGCCTCTCGCACTGGCGTCGAGCTCTTTCCAACTCGCGATGGCTTCGGTCGACTGCCTCCAACAGATCGAGTACTCTTGCCCGTACCGACCGGGCTGTCGTACCGGTAGCTGTTGAAAAACCTACGCGATATATTGTTCGCATATTTTCTATTTCCCGTTCACCCATGTCCTCGGTGATGTGCTCAGGCGTTTGCTCGCCAGTGGCCATATTAAGCAAGTCGTCGCTAGCGTCGCTGTCTAAATCCCCGAATGACGCACCCCTACGTGGGTTTACGCCAAACTGGGCCGTCAGTCGGTCCTCCAGGGCCCCTTGTCTGGACGAAGGGATTCGCCCCGACGGCGAGAGCCCAAATAGCGCCCTGCGCGCTTCGTAAACTATGTCCCCTACGGCCGCGGCTAATCCAGCTGTGGGGTCTACCTCTTCGCCGGGCAACGTCGTCTCTAGCGAATTGCCCCTATTTCTTGGTCGGGCTCCTCTAGGATCTGACATATTTGCTAATTTCGCGGCGAACTCTACTTAGAAATATTCCCACAAAATCTCAAGAGATAATTTTTTTTTCCAAAAAAAAATTCCAAAATATTTTTCTTATCTGGCTTCAGTTTATCGGCTATATGTATAAGTATAAAGTAACCGCCACTTACGGAAAGATGATCTAGTAGACGGTCCTTTCCATCCTGTTGTTCTCAGGTGCCATTCCTCCGGTGCTGTCGACCTGTTGTCTCGTAGCTTCCCTCGAAGGCTGGTCCAGTTATCCTCCCTGGCACCGTTGACCCGTATCTTCGTTGGTTCCTGGGTTCGTCCTTGGTGCTTCGCCAACGGTTGCGCGACGGCTTCTTTTCGAGTAGCTGCTGTGCGTATTCGGTTGCACACTTTGTGCGGTTTTCCGCGACTTGACGTGACACCGTCAATCGGGACTTTTAACGGTTGACCGATACGTCACCCCGCACCGACGTTCACTTTACGGCTTCGCGTTAGATTAGTCGGGTTTTCACGAACTACACTGGTGTCCTTGCATGCGCTGTAGTCGTCACGTTAGTGTTGCTCTTCACTTTGTCCAAAACACTTTTGTCCTAATAAATCGCGAATCACTTAACTTCGGCAGATCCCACCGCTGCCACCAAATGTTATGCCGGTATCGAGTAATTAGATTATTCGGTATTCGGTATAATATTAAAAAGTTATTATTTTTCGGGATCGTTTACCGATAAGGAGATGGATCTCGAGTTATCGATGAAAACACGAATTTATGTAAAAGGAAGTACTTATTATAGGCAACGGTAACCTTCCGTTGTCTATTTAAATGTCAAAGTAAGAAAGTACAATTACGCGTTGTTCTGAGAATTTTCACGAGGAACCAACCGTTCTCTGTTAAGTCGAAATTAATTCTGTCTTTTCGTAAAGCAGTTGCTAATTGTCTTCGCGAAAGTCCTTTAGTTTGCAATTTTAGCGTTAGCCTATCGTCGAACGCCAAGCGAGTCGCCTCATGCTGCGTCGGCGTTTCTGGTGTCGATCGTATGATCGGGCATTGGACTTCGTTTCCTGTCTTGAACGAATTCTTTGCTATGGAATATTCGCGAATATGTGAAATACGGAGTGGAATATTCCGCGGCACAACATTATTATTATTATTAAATCATTTCTACGGCAACTATTATGTAATTATATTAATGTTTCCGTAAAGGAATGAATAATATATAAATAAATAAATTCATTAATTAATTAACCTGTTAACCGAGGAATTATATTATATTTCAAGTATATTTGACGTATTTATACGTCCCGCCCGGTTAACAGGATAATAAATTAATAAATTAATAAATTAATAAAATTCGTTGGGGCCTGTTCTGACCTGTCGAGGACAGCTGCATTCGAACAAAAGATTTGGAATGGAGGAAACGGGGTCCCATGAGCCATGTAAGCCGCATTCGGTTGTTAGCTCTCAAGGTAGAAGCATCGTTATTTTCGTAAAATGTCCGACTCTACAGATAAAAGTGAAGTGCCCGGTCCTTCGATGGCCGAAGAAAGTGTAGCTGATACAGAGGCCGAAGATATTGAAGAATCGAAAGTGCAATTAAAAAGTGCATTAGTATATTGCGAACAACTTTTTTTGGAGAATAATCACATCGCGACGGAACCATATACAGTAATTAAGGAGGCACACATGGAAATTGGCGAAAAAATGTATCACAGTATAATGGAAACGCTAACGGTAAACAAACTTGTGATTGAAGATGAACTGATAATGTTCGGAGAAGTTGTGGAACAAGGCGTATGGGATGAGGCCGAAGAATCCGCATCGCAATCAGACAACGACGACGATTAGGAGGCGCAAGAAAAAAAGATAAAAGACGAAAAGGAGTTCATTCCCCTGGATTATAAAATAATGGTGGTGAATTTGGCAAAAATGCATCCGAAGTGGAGTTAAAAAAGTCTCCACAAAAACGGAGGAAATCGCCTCAAGACAATGGACCAGTTGAAAATATGGGATAAACATATCAGAAGTGGTGGAACCATTGTAGACAAATATAATACAATTGATTCGTGGACATACGATCGTTTCGCAGAAGCTCGACAATCCAACCAGCAGGTCACAACGAGGAACTTGCAGAAATGGGCTCTAGCTGCCGCGGGCCAATTTCCTGATTTAGAATTCAAAGCTTCCGATGTCTGGGTACACCGCTTCAAAGTAAAACATAGGATTCGACAAAGAAAAATCACGAAATTTGTATCCGAGCGAGAAACTATTACAATGGAGGAAACTCTCGCTGCGGCCGAAAAATTCAGAATCCAGACACGAGCGCAATTCCGAATTATGACAAGGATTTCGTGATAAACACTGATCAAACAGGTGTTTAAAAAAATAATTGTATTACATGACAGACAAAAATTTTCACGTACATAATTAATTATTCCACTTATTTTATCTAGGGTGCCAATACCAATCATACACGGCACAGTATGCTATGAGCCTATCGGGTAAATTACTTCCGACCGTCTACGTTTGCTTGCAAAAGACCACCGGCAAATTTGGATCAGTGGTTCAAAAATCTATAGACAAATATGCGGAAAACCATACGAACGTCGTCATCACATATTTCAAGTCCGGCAAACTGAATACAGCACTATACAGAGATTTTTTGACTGATGTTATGATGCCATACGTAAAGAAGGAGAAATTCTGGTTGCTCATTGATTCCTGGGGCGGCCAAACGAATCAATTGTTATATGACGAAATTTTTACCGATGATGAGGGTTTACCAACGTGCACTGTAAAGGTCATTCCACCAAAGTGCACTCCGTTAGTGCAACAGTGAGATGTATATTTCTACCGTCAAGTGAACAATTTTATCAAGAGGCTTCAGAATTGTTCTTATATTATCGAACAGTATAGGGAAATTAATTCTAGGGAAGACTGTATCGAAATTCAATCTATTGTTCACCACCAACTGTCTTCTCCGATATTTTGCGACATGTTACAATACGCTTGGTTCGCTGCTAAATTATCATGATATATGACGACAGGATACCTTTCCTAAACGTTAACGGGGTTCGCTTCGCGATTGACGTATTGAAAAATCCTTGCGGATGCGGAAACTCGGCATTTATTACGTGCGCCCGATGCCGAAATAATTATTGTTTTCCATGTTTTTATGATCAGTACCACCCTAGTTCTTGTAATTGTAATAACCAATGAAAAGTTAATAAAAAGAATGGTTATTCTTTAAAACTCGCGTATTCATTTGTCACAATTATTTCCCTGCCTTTCAACCAAAAAATTAATAAATAAATAAGGCTGCTTGTTTTTCCTTATAACACCAAAATGATCCACAATAAAAAATATTTTTTCATTCCTTTATGGAAATATTAATATAATCGCATAGTAGTTGCCGTAGAAATGATTTAATAATAATAATAATAATAATAATAATAATAATAATAATAATAATAATAATAATAATAATAATAATAATAATAATAATAATAATAATAATAATAATAATAATAATAATAATAATAATAATAATAATAATAATAATAATAATAATAATAATAATAATAATAATAATAATAATAATAATAATAATAATAATAATAATAATAATAATAATAATAATAATAATAATAATAATAATAATAATAATAATAATAATAATAATAATAATAATAATAATAATAATAATAATAATAATAATAATAATAATAATAATAATAACCTCGGGGCCCGGAGCCCACCAGAGACGAAAGACGCCGACGCGATGGAAAATATCGTTGAGGGTCTTTTCCCATCGCACCCGGACAGAACTGACGATACAGAAACTGACTCGAAGACTGAGTGCCCACTTTTCACGAGGGAAGAGCTCGAGAGCGCGGCGTCCTCGCTGAAGCCTAACAAGGCCCTAGGACCCGACAGCGTGCCCGGCGAACTCTTACAGCTCGTCGCGACGCAACGCCCTGATGTACTCCTACACCTGTACAACGGGTGCCTGGCAGCGGGGGTGTTTAGCAAACTATGGAAGAACGCTCGACTGGTCCTCATTAGCAAAGGTAAGGGGGACCCCGATGCGCCATCTTCCTACAGGCCCCTGAGCCTTCTCAACACGGCCGGGAAGCTGTACGAGCTCTTGCTGAGACCTAGACTGACCCTGGCGGTGCAAGCCGCCGGAGACTTTTCGGACCGACAGCACGGATTCCGGAAAGGACGCTCGACCATCGGAGCGGTAACGGACGTACTGCGTGAGGTAGACAAAATTAACAATATATGCCACGGAGCCTGACCGCTGATACTCCTAGTGACTTTGGACGTACGAAACGCTTTCAACTCCGCGAGGTGGACGGACATCCTAGGAGCGCTGGAAACAGCCTTCAGGGTGCCCGGTTACCTTCTCAGAGTTCTGAGGGATTATCTACGGGACCGTCAACTGACCTACGAAACGACAGACGGACAGAGACAACATCAGATTACCGCGGGGGTCGCACAAGGCTCTATATTGGGCCCCGACCTCTGGAACGTACTGTACGACGACCTACTGAGACTGGACATGCCCTCGGACACGCGTCTCGTAGCCTATGCCGACGATGTAGCGGCTACAATAACGGCCCGTGACACCCACCTGGCCCAACTCAAGCTGAACCAGGTTATGAGGCGCGTAAATGAGTGGATGACAAAGCACGGACTGCAGCTCGCACTACAGAAGACCGAGCTGCTGCTACTCACCAGAAAACGTATAGATACAGTGGTTCCGATGACTGTCGGGACAGAACGAGTGATGGTCAGGAGCGAAGTCAAGTACCTGGGGGTGACTCTAGATACAAAGCTGAGCTTCTTGCCCCACATACGAAACGTGACGACCAAAGCAGCAGAAAAGACAAAAGCCCTAAGCAGACTGATGGCCAACACAAAAGGACCGAGACCAGGTATACGAAGACTACTGATGAGCGTAACCCACTCGATCATGCTCGGGATCCTCTTCCGAGTGATAACTACTATCTCCGTCTTCTGCGTGGCTAGGCTGAGGCCGTGGTCCCCCATCCATTAGTGCGTCCGCCTCATGACCTGGTTAAGACGCCTTTGTGCCGCTTCAGGGTCTCTTGCTGTTATGTCCGCGGCGATGTCGTCGGCGTATCCTATCAGGTACGAGTCGTCTGGCATTTCCATCCGTAGAATTCCATCGTACGAGATGTTCCAGAGATCTGGCCCGAGGATCGATCCCTGGGCTGCGCCTGAGGTGATGACTTTCCTCTGTTGTCCTTCTCGTGTGTCGTAGAGCAGTACTCGGTCCTTCAAGTAGTCGTCCACCATCGCAAGGAGGTACGCTGGTACCTGAAAATAAAGGAGGTACGCTGGTACCTGAAAATAAACCTTTAGCACCCGCAGCATGTCGCACCATCTTGCTGAATTAAAGGCATTCTTCACGTCGAGTATAACCAATACCACGATCTCTCGGGAGTAATGGTTGCTCTCCCGCGTTGCCTCAACTGTCCTCATGACCTCTTGAACTGCGTCTACCGTGGATCGTCCTTTCCTGAAACCGAATTGTCTATCGGACATGTCACCTGCTTCCCGTATTGCTGTATGTAGTCGCGGCTTGATCATCCTCTCCAGCAAGTTCCCGACCGTGTCCAGCATGCACAGTGGCCTGTAGGCTGACAGGGAGTTAGGGTCTTCTTTGCCTTTGCTGATTAACACCAGACGCTGCGTCCTCCAGCGTTTGGAAAAAACTCCGCTCTTCAAGCAGCAGTTGTACATGTCGAGAAGCAGTTTCGGGCGGGCGTCTGC
This sequence comes from Cylloceria caligata, assembly GCA_963942595.1. Classification (NCBI taxonomy): domain Eukaryota; kingdom Metazoa; phylum Arthropoda; class Insecta; order Hymenoptera; family Ichneumonidae; genus Cylloceria; species Cylloceria caligata. The sequence continues at coordinate 59,496,533 of OZ012706.1, read as the reverse complement.
CGTCACAAGTGTTGAACACTTCTGCCGGTACGCCGTCGGGACCTGGGGCCTTTCTGTTCTGCAGTGAGTTGACCGCGTCCATCGGCTCGTCCCCATTATATGACGTAATGTCCTCAATCCTGATGTCGAGGTCCTCCTCGGTCCTCGATGGGTGAGTTGGGAATAGGGTATCTACGATGTTTTTCATCCTATTCAGGTCCATGCTCTCTCCTTCCGAGAAAGTTTCTAGTTTCCGCGTCACTATCCTGTAGCCCAATCCCCACGGGTCTTCATTTACGTCCTGTATAATGTAATTCCAGCGCTCCGTCTTGCTGCGGCCAATTTGACGCTGTAGGATCTTCTTGGCACCTCTGTATTGAGCCGCGATGACCGCTGCCTCATCAGGATTCCTTCTTCGAGCTCGGGTTGCTTTCCTTCGGAGTCGGAGGCATCGTTTTCGCTGACTGGCGATCTCGTCGGTCCACCAATACGCTGCCTGCTTGTTCGCTGGTCGCTGCTTTCTCGGCATTGACGCTCTACAGGCTTGCAGTACTAGCTGCATCGTTTCGTCCACCAATTCTTCTGCACTTGGGTTTTCAACGTGCGTCGAGATTCTCCGTCCGTTGAGTATCGCTATACCCAATTTACTCTCGTCCATTTTGGCTACGTTTCATCTTGTTGGTGGGTCCCTGTTGATCCTTGGTGCGTTTCCTTCTTCAAATAATTCGAACGTGATGTATTGGTGGTCGCTGCTGGTGAAGTCCTCAATCACCGTCCATTTTCTGACACATGGCCCTGCGCGTTCCGATGCAAACGAAATGTCTGGTATCGTTCCCCCGTAGCCTTGACGTCGGAAAGTCGTAGTCGAACCGGTGTTGAGCACTGTGAGGCTTAATCTTGAAACCATTTCCATTATTCGCCTGCCTCTGCCGTCCGGATGCGGCATGCCCCATTCGATCGCTCGCGCATTAAAATCTCCAGCCACGGTGATTTTTCCTTCCATGTCCCGTAGTTGGTCTTCCAGGCTGTTGAGCTTCTCTTCAAATTGCCCGATGCCTTCATTGGGCGTGAAGTAGCAGCTCACGTAGTAAACGTCCCTCTGTTTAATCCAGATAATGCCGTTTCCTCTTCCGTGATCTTCTACTCGGCCTTTTCCGGGATTCGGGATCCAAATGGCTGCAGTACCCAGGTTGTCCGCGTACCAGTTCGCATTTACTTTATCACGATATTGTTCACTGATAATAATCACGTCACATGTTGTTTTGCGCACCAGTTGTGTAAGGAGGTCGTCGGCCGTCCTGCTCCTCTTCAGATTTCCTTGAAGTACCCTTGTCATTTCGGGTTCCTGTTTTTAGCACTTTCCAACGCTCTCCGAAAAGCAGCACATTTCCCTGTTCCCGGCACGTGGGACGATTGCGCTTTGTCCGCGCACAAAACCCACCATGCTTCCCTATCGCACTTAGCGCCTTTATGACCGGTTTCACCACACTTATAACACAGTTTACTTCTGTCCGGGCCCCTACAGTTTTTGGCTTGATGTCCATACCCTAAGCACCTGAAGCACCGCATTACAGATATCCGTTTCCTAATTCTACAATTGACCCAGCTAACTTTGATCTTGCCTTTGTGAATGAGTTCTGTTGTCTTTATTTCATCAATCTCGATAAGAGCGATTTTCTGGCCCCCGTAAATCGTTTTTGGCACTCGGACTTTAAGATTACTCACTTGTCCCGGGTACTCGCGTGCCAAGGCGTCGAGCACATCTTCTTCTTCAGTTTCTCCGTCGAGGTCTCTAATCTCGAGGGTCATCTTCGGGATGAGTTCGGTGACTTTGCCCGTATTTCCCAGTGCAACTCTCAAGGCCTTGGTGAAGACGTCCTTGTTCTTCTGGTTGTTGCCTAGCTTCAGCAGAATTTCACCCTTGTGAGTCTGACGGATGGCTTTGATGTCTGTTTCCGTGTCTGCAGGGTTCACTTTGGCGCGGATGTCTTTCAGTATCTCTGCGTAGGTTTTCCCTGGTCGTCTGCCTCCCACCGGTATTTTGCGCAATTCTGCTTCAATCTTCTTCCTCTCTACTCTGGATGCTGAAATGGCCTCCAAGGATTCCTCCAGCTTCAGTAATCCTTGTTTGATGTCCATGCTGACATTTCGCTGTTTGGTGGTTGCCTGGATCATCTTCTTCGCCAGGCTTTGAAGGCGCCGTATCTCCTCTTCCTCGACAAGGTCGGCTTTCGAGATCTTCTGCTGTAGAGCTGCTCGGTGTTGCTCCATAGAGCCGTCTTGATCCACATTGGCACTGATATCCGTCCCGTTATGAGAGGAGTTCAACATCAGTGCGTTATTGTTCTGTTGACCCTTGTTTCTCCGTGTTCTCGTAGGATTAGAGCTCTCCACGCTTGCTGCCTTATATGCTACGTTGGCCAAGTCATCCACCAATGTAGCACTGCGGTCGCTTGTTTTCGACGCCGGGGAGCCCGCTTGCCCACTCCCTGTCGACGCCGGTACTGGGGTATCCCCCCCTGCACCGTAAACTGTTTTTCTTTGTAGCTGTAACTCATAATTGGTTTGTTGTAGGGGGTTTTCTTCCCCCGGCTTTTAGTCGCCTTCTACAAAAGGCATGCCTTACCACGGAAATATTCTAACCCCTATCCCGCAGGGGTAATTGGTTTGTTGTGGGGGTTTTCCTTCCCCTGGATTTTAGCGGCCTTTAATAATAATAATAATAATGATAATAATAATAATAATAATAATAATAATAATAATAATAATAATAATAATAATAATAATAATAATAATAATAATAATAATAATAATAATAATAATAATAATAATAATAATAATAATAATAATAATAATAATAATAATAATAATAATAATAATAATAATAATAATAATAATAATAATAATAATAATAATAATAATAATAATAATAATAATAATAATAATAATAATAATAATAATAATAATAATAATAATAATAATAATAATAATAATAATAATAATAATAATAATAATAATAATAATAATAATAATAATAATAATAATAATAATAATAATAATAATAATAATAATAATAATAATAATAATAATAATAATAATAATAATAATAATAATAATAATAATAATAATAATAATAATAATAATAATAATAATAATAATAATAATAATAATAATAATAATAATAATAATAATAATAATAATAATAATAATAATAATAATAATAATAATAATAATAATAATAATAATAATAATAATAATAATAATAATAATAATAATAATAATAATAATAATAATAATAATAATAATAATAATAATAATAATAATAATAATAATAATAATAATAATAATAATAATAATAATAATAATAATAATAATAATAATAATAATAATAATAATAATGGTCATGGTCATGTTGTGCCGCGGAATATTCCATAGCAAAGAAACATTGGAATGCGTTCAAGACAGGAAACGAAGTCCAATGCCCGATCGTACGATCGACACCAGGAACGCCGACGCAGCATGAGGCGACTCGTCTGGCGTTCGACGATTGGCTAAAGCTTAAGCTGCCAACTAAGGGATTTTAGCAAACGTAGTTGCTAACTGCTTTACTAAAATCAGAATTAATTTAGACTGAACAGAGAATGGTTGGTTCCTTGTGAAATTCTCAGAACAACGCATTATTGTACTTTTTTACTTTGACTTTTAAATAGACAACGGAAAGTTACCGTTGCCTATAATAAATACTTCCTTTTACATAAATTCGTGTTTTCATCGATAACTCGAGATTCATCTCCTTATCGGCAAACGATCCCAAAATTAATAACTTTTTGATATTATACCGAATACCGAATAATCCAATTACGCGGTACCGGCATAACATTTGGTGGCAGCGGTGGGATCTGCCGAAGTTAAGTGATTCGCGATTTATTAGGATAAACGTGTTTTGGACAAAGTTAACAATACTCTGAAGTGACGACTACGACTCGTGCAAAGGACGCCAGTGTAGTTCGTAAAACCCAACGAATCTAACGCGAAGACGCGAACTGAACGTCGGTGCGGGGTGACGTATCGGTCAACCGTTTAAAGTCCCGATTGACGGTGTCACGTCAAGTCGCGGAGAACCGCACAAAGTCTGCAACCGAGTACGCGAAACAGCTACTTGAGAAGAAGCCGTCGCGCGACCATTGGCGACGCACTAAGGACGAACCCAGGAACCACCGAGAAACGGGTCAACGGTACCAGGGAGAACAACTGGACCAACCTTCGAGGGGAGCTACGAGACAACAGGTCTACAGCACCGAAGGAACAGCACCCGAGAGCAACGCCATGGAGAGAACAATCTTCCAGATCATCTATCTGTAAATGGCGGTTACGTTATTAGTACATATTGCCGATAAAAATCAAAGACAGTTAGGGTTCAAAATAAAGGAAGTTCAAATTCCAAGGTAAGTATTTACTCCACTAGAGACTCTTCCTTCGAGATTTTGTGGGTATATTTTAGAGTTTTGTTCGCTGCGAAATTAGCAACATGCCGCTGTTTAGGGGAGCAAAACCGAAACGTAGGGGAAATTCGCTGGAAACCACGATACCCGGAGAGGAAATGCACCCTGCAGCGGGTCTAGCTGCTTTTCAACCTCGGGGACATAGTGTACGACGCCCACAGGGCGCTATCAGAGCTCCCGCGGCCCGGTCGAATTCCCACCGACAGGCAAGCGGCCCTCGAGGGCCGCCAGACAACCGAATTCGGCGTAAACCCACTCAGGAGTGCGTCGTTTCGGGATAATAGTAGTATCGGTAGCGACGATGTTTTTAACAGAGCGACTGGAGAAATAACTCCAGAAAACGTTTTCGGCGATGAGTTCGAGCGGGAAATGGAAAATTTGCGTACGTTAGATCGTGTAGGTTTCCAGGCAGCAACCCGTACGACGCCTCGGGCACCATTGCCGGACCGAGTCGACTACGATGCGAAGCGGTCGAAAGGAGTCACCGCGAGTACGAGCGGGCTCAGCGAAGGTTCGAGCTGGAGCTTTGGCTCCAAGGCCGAGACTCGCCGTCGGCACGGCGAAACCTCGCGGACACGCTCCACGAGGTACGTGCGGACAAGTATGAACTCATCCGGTCCCTGCGCGAGCAAAACGCCGAACTATCGCGAAGACTGGAAAATACAGGGTTGGAGAAACGCTCTATACCGCGTCCGCGGTCGAGGCAAAGCCGATTTCAGGAATCAGAATATCCCCCTGCGGATCCCGTGTTCCAGAGGGAACAACAGAGGGTGCCGGAAACACCAAGTAGGACGCTCGACCTTGGTCTTGCGCTAAAAAACATCAAGCATTTCGACGGAAGCAACGCTGGCGAACTAGACGCCTTCTTACGATCCCGTGAGACTGTTTTCAAGCGAGTAGCGCCCCGGGATCAAGACATCCTGTGAGAACTAGTGCTCAGCAGCAAGCTCGAGGGTAGAGCGTCCAGAGAAATGAAGCACAAAATCATCCACTCGGTAGCACAGCTTAAAACCGAGCTGGAGGCCCTGTACGGGAAGCGGAAGTCGTTGCCTGCGTTACAAGTAGATTTCAACTCCCTCCGGCAGGGCCAGGGAGAGGACATCGCGGTATACGCCGCCGGGACCGAGCGTATCACCGTAGATATAATAGAAAAGCTTTGCGAGGAAGCCACTACGATGACGGAAATGCGCATCATCGAGAAAATAACACGGAAGAGCGCCCAAGCCAACTTTGAAAATGGACTGCATGGGCAGGTCCAAATTCTGGTGAGATCTCGTAACTACGCCACTCTCCACGAGTCGGTAACGGGAGTCATCGAGATCACCAACATGGTGCAGCCAAAGGGAAGGGCAGGTGGAGTATGAAGCCACCCGAGAAGGTCCCAAGGCGCATCACCCCGACAGGGAGAAAATTGTTTCACCTGCGAAAAACCTGGACACATGGCTCGAGACTGCACCCAAAATACGCGACGAGTAAGCCTACCAGTACCCAGTGAAAACAAGTCAATCCACAATGTAGAAATAACCTGCAATTACTGCCAGAAGAAAGGCCACATGTGGAAGGACTGCCGGAAGAGACTGTCGCAGAATAAAAGCGAGCCAACGCAGCCGCCCCGACAGCCAAGAAACGCAGGCTACAAAGATGCAAAAAATACGGTAACTGCGGGGCCAGATCCAGCCACTGCAGGCGTGAATACGCTGGGCGCACTGAGACTGAATACGCTAACTGTCCAGCAGAGACCTACGTGCAAGCAGAAGAAAACAACGCTGCAGCTTCTACAAGTAACGCTGCCGGCATCGAGTGCCACCGCCAGCGACTTCGATATCGATGCACCGTTGGCCACGACCGAGGTACTCACCCTCAAAGCGGACACCGGAGCGTAGTGCAGCATAATCAAGGAAGGCTGTCTCAAGCCCGAGACCATGGTGAGCAGGTGCTCCGGGGAATTACAGGGTGTAGCGGGCGAAAAATTCACCCCCCTCAGGATAGCTAAAATTATACTCGAGACACCGGCTTTAAATGTAGAGCATTGGTTCTACATCGTTCCGAACAATGTGCCGCTAAAGGTCAACGGACTACTTGGCATGGACTTTATCAAGCAGCATAAAGCGGACATCCTGCATGGCGAGATGCTCAAGTTGTATGGGCACTGCATGCCGCTACGGGACGGCGCGATATATTCGTCACCACGCGGTAGAACTGCCACCACGTGCAAATACATAGGCCTGCTTACAAAAATAAATCTTTCTTTCGGAAACGCGTCTAACATGGATGCCGCCAAGGAGAATAAATTTGTTGGACTACCTACAAGGAGCGGGATCGGCCGAGGCATCATAGCGAGATGCCGTGTCACACCGTCAAGAACGAAAAGAGTGAGTTTAGAAGTTTCTAAATACGACGGGAAAGAGCAACAGCCGACAGTGACATGCGAGCCGTCGGAGATACCGAAGACCGTACGTCGCCGCCAGGTCAAGGCACTGCACGTAAGCCCGGAGAGCACGGGGAAGAAGGCCAAACGGTTTGCGCAGCGCCAACGGAAGCCCGACTTGGTGCCCCCCAGCGGTGAAAAGCAAGCAGCTCGCGCAGGAATAGTGTGCGAATACAACGGTGTATTCCAACTACGAGGGAACAAGCGACAGCGCACGCACAAGGTGCAGTATCGCGCACCCTTTAAGGTCGGATCGAAGGACCTAGGATCGCAACCCTTCCCTGGGAAGAACGTAAAATCGGGGCATGGGTCCGGTAAAATGCAGAAAGCCGCAAAAAGAAATGCTGATGCAGACGTTCTGAGTCGCATATACGCGACCACACGAGCCCGAGTGGGACAGGAAAGAAAGTCCCACAAAAAGGAGGAAGATAGCGCAATCGGGTATACGAACAGCCGCACAAAGCGGAGTCGAAGATACCCAAGGCAACCACTATAACTCGTCGGAGCGAGAGGCTATACTTGCCCACGAGAAAGAGAAGTGGAGATGCCGACAGACAAAATGCTAGCGGAAGGAATAGCCCAGTCCAGCAGGAGTCAATATAACGCGATGCTGATGGTCGTGGCTAAGAAACCCGATGCCGCCGGAGTGAAGAAAATGCGCATAGTGGTGGACTTTCTGAAGTTGAACGAAGCCACCATCGGAGACTCGTACCCACTGCCCAATATCACCGAAATATTGGACCAGTTAGGACGGGCCCGATATCATACGACTTCGGATCTCGCCTCTGGATTTCACCAAATCCCGGTGGCGCAGGAAAACATAGAAAAACGGCATTTTCTACTCCGCGGAGTCATTTTGAATCCATTCAGATTATAGAACGCACCACCGACTTTCCAGCGGCTAATGAACTCCGCGTTAGCAGGACTACAAGGCGTCAAATGCTATGTGTATCTCGACGACATAGTAACACACGGAGTAAGAGCTACTCGCGATAATATGGGCCCTAGCTCAATTCCGGCCATATATTTATGGTACCTGTTTCACAGTAGCGACGGACCACCAACCGGTCATCTGGCTGTCCGGAGTAAAGGATCCAGGTTCGGGATTGATGCGTTGGAAAATTAAATTGGCGGAACATGAATTTAACGTAGAGTACAAGGCAAGAAAGCGCAACACGAATGCAGATGCGCTATGTCGAATATTCCTTACTACGAGAGCCCAAACGAGAGCGAAGAACGAAGTCCGTGAGTCAAAAAAGGACAGCACAACGGGGCAACTCGGCACAACGAACGACTGCACAAAGCGGAGGGCCGAAGATACCACGTATAGCCATGGTAGCTCGCCGGAGCGAGAGGTCGAGTTCGCCCGCGAGAGAGACGAGGACGGCAAGCGCCCGGGTACGGACAGCCGCACAAAGCGGAGAGCCGAGAATACCCCGGGCCAGCCTAGCAACGCGGCAGAGAGAGAGGCCGCGCTGGCCAATGTGCCAGAAAAAGATGGAGAGATTCGCAGCGTGCATGCAGATCGCTCTACTGAACCCCACAGCCCCCCCGAAAAGCCGTGCGGTCGGGGAAGGGGCAGACTACGCAAGCAAGCAAGCAATGCAAGCCACTGGTAAGACTGCGAGCACCGCTGACAAGGGCGGAGCGGACCCAGCACAGCATGGCGGACCCGCAAAGCACGGAAGGCCGCGAAAAGCAAACGTAGCAAGGCCGCTCGAGACAGAGAGCGACCCAACGGCTGAGCTAACGGTGGGCACACCGAGCGACGAAACTGCGGACAGAGCATCGCAATGTCCTGCTGAGGAAGCGAGGTACGGCGGGGCCCGTAGCCTACGAGCTTCCAGCAGCGCGGACGAAGACAGCGTTATAAAAGAGTATAGCGACTGCCGCAGTGGCGTAGCTACTCCTTCTGCCGATGACCGCCAGAAAATAATTAGAGAATACCACGACACCCCTATAGGAGGGCATCAAGGTATACGGCGTACGTTACATCGGATTCGGACCAAATACGACTGGCCCGGCCTGAGAAGAGATTTAGAAAATTATATATCGTCATGTGAATCCTGTCAAAAGAATCAAATCAGGAAAAAGAAACGAGTGCCGATGGTGGTAACGGACACCCCATCGAGGTTATTTGAAAAATCGCGGTCGACATCGTCGGACCGCTACCGGAAAGCGCTTCCGGGAAAAGATACATACTCACGTTCCAGGACTCGCTTACAAAATACAGTGCAGCGATATCACTGCCGAACCAAGAGGCCTCGACAGTAGCAAAGGCGCTCGTTGAAGAATTGATCTGCCGACACGGAACACCGGGAATAATATTATCAGATCAGGGTACAATCTTCCTCAGCTCGACCTTCAAGGAAATGTGTCGACTGCTGCGAATCAAGAAAATACAAACGACAGCCTACCATCCGGAATCAAATGGCGCATTAGAAAGATCGCATCGCACCCTCGCTGCGTACCTAAAAAATTTCATAGATGAGGATCAAGGAAATTGGGACGAGTAGCTGCGGTATGCGATGTTCACGTACAACGACACTCCACATACGGGGACCGGACTGTCGTCCCACGTGTTGGTGTACGGACGCGAGGCCGAATTGCCGACCACCGTGAAACAAGAACCACGCAGCACTTATGCCTACGATGACTACGTCCACGAGTTACGCGAGCGATTACGCGCCGCATGGACTGTAGCACGAGACAACCTGGAAGACGCGAAAAGACGGTCGAAGACTACATACGACCATGGCGCACAGGTGCAGGAGTACCGCGTCGGCGAACGCGTACTCCTCCATGACGAGACGGTGCGAAGAGGGCGGTCAGCCAAGCTGACCCCGAAGTGGACGGGTCCTCACGAAATAGGAGAGAAGAGGCCCCCCGTCAACTACTTGGTCCGGAAAGGACGTAAAATTCAGGCGGTGCACGCAAACCGCCTGAAGCTTTTTATCGAGCACTAATAGCTCAGGAATTGAGGAATTCAAATACTTATAGCTAGTTAAAACTAAATATTAGCAAGAAAATAAATGTGGGGAGGAGCCTCTCAGGACGCAGGGTAAGGAGCTCCAATAAAGTAGAAGAGGTCTTAGGAGACCTAATTTTATCAACAGGAAAAAGAGCGTATACATATCGGAAAAATATATTGAACGAAACAATTGAAAAGAAATTACAATTTCATTACGCAATCCGGAAGGGACGGAATACTGTGACCGTGCCAGAAAAGCACCACGAAAAATGTATAGCATATTAATACTGACACAGGATAGTGTTCAGCGTAGAGTGTAAAAAGAATAACGTGCACACTCTATTCGGTTGATATACACATGTTAATAAGCCTCAGAGTGAGGAAGAAGGCACGCGTAGACAATCTAGTCCCAACGCTGAATAGAGCACAGAAAGGCCTACAGCGAAAATGGACACAGATAACGGCGAGAAATATGCGAAAAGGGTTATCCAACTAACCCATCCCCTCATCGTCCTAATGCAACAGCAAGGGTGATGGCTATATGTCGCGCCAACCCTAGAAAAATTGTTAAATAATACGGGAATACTGGCTCTGGTAGGCGTATGTATAGTAACCGCCCAAGATTTCAGCATTAAAACCATCGGGCGGACATCACAGATCATCAGGGAGAACTACCTCCCATCGTTCAACTTAACATTAACGGAAATTGAAGCCAAGGCGCCCCCTGCACAGACCGAGAGGACAATTTCACTGCAGAGCGTGCTGCGAGACCCGGAAGAGCTTCAAAAGCTCGGAGCTCGAGCCGACCAAATCATGGACAACCTCAATACTGCCGGAGACGGGATGCAACACATCCACAATATGAGTTTCTACTCACTGGGTGCAGTAGCACCAATAGCCTTGGTTGGCTATGTTCTGTTTAAATGTTATAGGTATCAACGAAACCAAACACTAACAAGGACAAGCGAGGCAACGACCCCGGCAGCAGCCGAGGTAAACATCAACCTCGAGCCGATCGGACGACAACAGAAGAGCAACCGCGATCCGAGCTGGCCAGGTTATGCACCCGTCCCCCCAACCGAGAACGACTCGCTCGGCTCGAAAGACGATAAGAAGCAAGGAAAAACTTCATCGTCAATAAATGAAAAATGAAAAACTTTATTGTATTGTATTGTTATATAACTTCAAACGGGAAACCAATCGAAGAAAAAATTTTTTAAAAGAAAATTTTTTTTTTTTAAGGGGGGGAGGGATGTTGTGCCGCGGAATATTCCACTCCGTATTTCATATATTCGGGAATATTCCATAGCAAAGAAACATTGGAATTCGTTTAAGACAGGAAACGAAGTCTAATGCCCGATCGTACGATCGACACCAGGAACGCCGACGCAGCATGAGGCGACTCGCTTGGCGTTCGACGATTGGCTAAAGCTAAAGCTGCCAACTAAGGGATTTTAGCAAACGCATTTGCTAACTGCTTTACTAAAATCGGAATTAATTTAGACTGAACAGAGAACGGTTGGTTCCTCGTGAAATTCTCAGAACAACGCATTACTGTACTTTTTTACTTTGACTTTTAAATAGACAACGGAAAGTTACCGTTGCCTATAATAAATACTTCCTTTTACATAAATTCGTGTTTTCTTCGATAACTCGAGATTCATCTCCTTATCGGCAAACGATCCCAAAAATAATAACTTTTTAATATTATACCGAATACCGAATAATCCAATTACGCGGTACCGACATAACAATGGTAATAATGATAATAATAATAATAATAATAATAATAATAATAATAATAATAATAATAATAATAATAATAATAATAATAATAATAATAATAATAATAATAATAATAATAATAATAATAATAATAATAATAATAATAATAATAATAATAATAATAATAATAATAATAATAATAATAATAATAATAATAATAATAATAATAATAATAATAATAATAATAATAATAATAATAATAATAATAATAATAATAATAATAATAATAATAATAATAATAATAATAATAATAAAGTCCGCGCCGGGATTCGGTCCAGCGATCCAGCGCTTACGACGCGGAGACGTTGCCGAATACGATACGCGCTCTTGTTGAATATGGTTTAACGCAGAGAGTATGTAGAGAGTAAATGAACGCTCGGAAATTTTTAGTATTTTATATCTCGAAAACGGCTGAGAATTGCATCCTATTACTTGCACCAATTGCACCCTTGGGTGCGACCTAACTATAAACAAAATTTGATCCGAATCGGTGTTCCACATACCTGGAGGTCCCCTTGTCAGTACGTCGGGTGAAAATCCGTACTCTAGTCAATAGGTAAAATTAATCAAACACTCTTTATTTTCTATTACGAGTGTTCTCACCACTACTAGCCAATATTAAATATCGCTGGTTCACTAGGTAGTCGGGGATCCTGTACACAGTGTAATTCTAATAATAAGCGAGTACTCGAGCTACGCTGTAGCTATCGATGTGCTCAGTGTAAAAGGCTAGCTGGTCGCTGACCTGCTGTTTACGTCAGCGAGGGAATTCCGGAGCGGCGACAGCTCTAGTTTTTATACTCAGTGCGATGGCCTCATGCCCGCAAACCTCGGTGCTTTTGTATCGAGTCTAATTTCGCAGGTGTTTTTGCATATACTCTCGGCTCTTATAGCCGTTCGAAATAATAAAATAAGCTAAAGAGTGTAACTATGTTACAAAATGTGGCTGCATTTCGTTGATACATCGCTCAATTTCCTCCTTCAAGGCATGGGTGGTTAAGGGCTTGTTGGAATAAGCCTTAGACTTCAAGAAACCTTAAAGAAAAAAGTCTAACGGTATTAAATCGTATGATCTGGGCGGACAATTCTGAACACCAAAACGGGAAATTACACGACCAGGAAATTACTCATGCAGTAATTGAGTTTTTCTCGGGCTATAGAGCATGTAACACCGTCTTTTTGAAACCACATGTCGTCCACATACATATCATGCAATTTAGGCACAAAAACTGGATTATTATGTCGCGAAAGCGAGCACCATTAACTGTTATTGCCTGATCAACTGCATTTTCGAAAAAAATGGTCTGATGATGCCTTCAGCCCAAAATCCGCACCAAACAGTGACACGTTGTGGATGCATTTGTTTCTCAACAATCACTCGTGGATTTTCGGAACTCCAAATGTGACAATTTTAACGATTAATGAAGCCATCAAGATGAAGATGAGTCTCATCGCTGAAAATAATTTTGTTCGAAAAATAAGTATCCACATGTTGTTGTTCCATATTCCATTAAAAAAACTCTCTTCGCTGTGGTCAGTAGGCTTTAGTTCTTAAGTGAAGTTAACTTTGAAAGCATGAAGATGCGAATCTTTCGTGAGAATACGGTGTAGAGAGCTTCTCGAAATGTCCAATTCTTAACCCCGGTGCCGAATTGATGGTCCTGGACTCTCAGCAACACTCTCACCAACTGCTTCGATGTTTTGTGTTGTACTACTTGTTGAAGGACGGCCAGAGTGGCTAAGATCACTAATTGATCCAGTCTCCCGGAATTTTTAAATCAATCTTTTCATAGTTGATGAAGTTAAATCACTATTCCGACCATACTTTGTACGAAAATTGCGAACTGTCGCTGTTAAACCTACATTATTGTTATAATATTGCTCAACAATGTAAACGCGTTGTTTTTTAATGTAGCGCTTCATTCTTAATAACCCTGAACTGTTAACTGTCACTGTGTCTTTTTTTTCGTTAACAACACTTTACGGCACAAATGGCGCAAAATTCAAATCTCGCGTACATTTTGGAGACGAGGACACCCTTTATAAGTTCGTTTGTCTCGGAAGGACCAAAATTTTACGCATATCTTGTACATAAACACGATGTTACGACTATCGAAAAATGGAAAGTGAAAGGTATCACACTAAACTTTGTGAATAGCCGTCACGCAAATTATGACGCGATACGCTCCATCGTGACAGGAGCTAGGAGCGTACCTATTATTTAAAAATTCGACGCTATTCGACGCACGTAATTTCATCAGATAGTAACGTGTAGAGAAACGAAATCATGCCAACCTGTTGACACGAAGCGAAAGCGGTAGGAGACGGACTCTACTGTACCGTATGGCTATTGTGAAATGTACAAATTAGGATAATCGAAAAAAGTATCATATAGTTTTATCCCTTATGGGTGAATTTGTGCTATTTTAAAATTAACTTTTGTCTAATTTCTTGTATCGCATTTACTCTGTACAATACGTAAAAAGAATAGAAATATTCATTAATTATGTATAAAACCATTATCCGCTCGTCCTTTTTGTGCTGTTATTCGTGGCAGTAGCTGTTACCTCTGGACCGTTCCCTTTTGTTCTGACTTTCTCGTCGATGATTCTTTTTGTCCCGTCTTTCTTATCGAGTGTTTCCTTATGTTCCGACTTTCTAGTCCTATCCCCGTAAATATAATATCGCTGTTTAGAATTAAATCATTAGTGAATTTTGCATATAGAGCTGTATACATAGTGAAATCAAAATATTGATTTATTTTTGAGAAATTAGAAACTATTGTTATTTAATTTATATACGGAGTAAACATCAGCTTATATAGCGGGCACGCGCCTTATTAGCTAGAACAGGTGCGTTTCGTTTTATCAGCTCGTCAAGGCCACGAAAATATTTACAGCAGGAGACCATAGGGTTTACGAGAATCAGGTAGCCATCTCGCGGCGGACTCGAAGGTAGGCCGATGAGAGCTCGGAATGAGTTGCGTATGGGGAATATTGACCACATTATATAGGTATACGAGTGTGTATGTCGAATGACGTTTGGCGTGTATGTACTATATGTAAATCCAGAACGGGTGTAAAAGGGAAACGCTGGAGAGTCTCATGGCGTAGCCTTGGCGTACAACACGAGTATTCAGAGTGTGGTGGTCAAATCAACATTTCCGAGGGTTTACAACAAGCAGCAGGCTACTCGAATGATACGAGGCCTAAACTTGTGGTCATTGAAGATCTAATGTGCAAAGCATCGAACAACACCGAGGTCGATATTTTCACAAAAGGTAGCTATTATAAAAATCTCAGTGTCATCTTCATTACGCAAAATTTCTTCCGTCAGGATAATGGGCCGCGCGATATCTCCTTAAACGCTAATTATATCGTTGCCTCCGAAAATCCGCGAGATCGCGCGCAAATTCAATATTTAGCACGCCATGTATGTCCCGAGAGTCCGGGAATTTTGCAGGAGGTATATTTCGATGTAACAGCTACACCGCACGGCTATCTATTATTCGAATTGAAGCAATCTACGCCTGATAATTGTCGATTTCGCGCCTGTATAGTCCGCGATGATCAATACGATTACGTTTACGTGCTTCAAAAAGCAATGAAGGTTCGCGATGCGACGCGCCATGTACCAGTGATGCGCTTGTAATGACGTAGCACGGTCCTTTCGTTAAAAACCAATGAATTATATTGCAGGTACTGTGTTATCTGTAGCAAGAGCGATGACGTGCTATTTTGCACAAAGCAAATATAGCGCTCGTTCGGTGTATAAGGGGAAATTGGAGTGGTAAGAGGAAGACCATCGTCGAGCACTGTGTCGGATTTCTAAAGTTGCTTCTCATGCCAACCTTGGCCTACACGAGCCATGGAATATGCCAGTAAGATGAGGCATATTTGTAATGATTATTAATTACTCTACCATACATCGTCTCGCGGGTGTCGTTACAACTACAACTACTACAGGGTGCGCCATCTCAATCTGGTCGATGGAAGTATTGAATAACTCTGACAGATTTCAACCGACCAGCGTCGTACAATACGTTTCGTATAAGTTATTTCAGTACAATTTCAACCATGTATCGCTATACGCCGAAAGAACGCGCCGAAATAGTTAGTCGAATGAAGGAAGCTGAGCCGGATTTTTGGGAGCGAATTCTGATGACCGACGAGGCTCATTTCACCCTCTCTGGCGCTGTCAACAAACAAAACTGTCGCATGTGGGGCACCGATAATCCTCATATTATTCACGAAACTCCATTGCACGATGAGAAAGTGACAGTTTGGGCCGGTGTTTGCTCAAAAACCACCATTGGACCATTTTTCTTCAGAGCTGGTGAAACTGTCAATGGGGATCGATATCGGTGGATGTTGGTACACTTTGTTTTACCACAAATGCGTGAAAAAGGTCTTAAGGAATTTTGGTTAAAACAAGATGGTGCGACATGTCACACTGCGCGCTCAACAATGGACTATTTGCGTCGGAAGTTCCCAGGACGTGTGATATCAAAGAAAGGTGATATTGACTGGCCACCAAGATCCCCGGATTTGACTGCACCGGACTTCTTCTTGTGGGGATTTTTGAAAAGTAAAGTCTATGCTAACAAGCCGAAGACCATAGAGGAGCTAAAAAACAACATTCGAGCCGAAATCGCAGCGATATCACCCGAGACGCTGGCAAATACAATGGAAAATGCCGAAAAAAGAGCTCATTTTTGTCTCAGTAATAAAGGCGGACATTTGATCGATGTGGTTTTTGGAAACTAATCAAAATAAATTGTAATGAATCAAATTTAATAAAAAAAATACGACTTTGTGAAATCTGTTGAAAATTCTCTAAGTTCCTCAATACTTCCATCGACCAGATTGAGATGGCGCACCCTGTACTACTGCTGCTGCTGCTGCTACTACTACTACTACTACTACTACTACCACTACTACTACTACTACTACTACTACTACTACTACTACTACTACTACTACTACTACTACTACTACTACTACTACTACTACTACCACTACTACTACTCCCATGTGGGGTTGCTGGTCCCCCATTGGGCGCCTCCCCGGATAGCGGATAGGGGAGAGCCTGTCAGATATGGCAGGTATCAGGGAAATGAAACATAAATACCTGGGGCGGACCAAAACCAGTAGCAACGATGAATAATGGACATTCAGTGTGAAAAAAACAACATACCCCAGGTGAGCAGCCCTAGAAAGGGAAATCTCACTGCCGGTTCCTATCGGGTGAAAGCCCCGGTGGCCGGCACTGGCCCTACGGATTCTGGGGAGAGCCAATCACGCGTCAAAAAGAACATGGAGATGGAAAGTGCCCTGGAGGCAAGCACGAGCTCAGGACGCGCCAAGAAAATAGGACCACACTCGTATCGAAACAGCGAAGACGCCGAGTGGAAGCGACGTAAATCCGTTTGCTGGTGGAAGCCGAACTCCTCGCACGCCTTCGGAAAACATGGTGAAGCTGTCACGAAAGAGGATTGGGTCCTTCCAAGAGGCAAAAGAGAATGGTCTAGCGGAGGTAGCGAGCTCGAGCACGGGGAAACCTGCATGTTCGGAAGTGCGAAGCGAGGCCCCGATAGTCGCAACGAAGGAGCTGCGTACGGAGAAGGAAACATCCAGGCGTGAGACATCTGTCAAACCCGGCGCCGCTGCGGTCGCTCGGGCGCGCGCAGAGTTCTCTCGGGCGTGCACAGCGTCCTCTCGGGCCAACGGCCATGAGTACGAGTAGGAAGAAGAGAAGCACCTCAGCACCCTCTTAGAAACGATTCAGTCGATGAGGTCCTTCTGCATGAAGTTCAAAAACATGCAGAAGACTGTTACAGAAAGCCTGGAAAGGGCAGAAGATCTCATTGACCTGGCAAGTCGAAGTCGGAAAGGATGGAAGCGAGCACGGGAGTCTACGCGTGCTCTGGTGACTACCCAAAAGCAGGATGAACAGAAGAAAGTGAAGAAACCCGTGCCGCCATCGGGAGCAAGCTCTGATGGTAACCCGACTCCGAAAAGAAAGCAGCAGGTTGAGGCGACACCGAGCCCGGATGGGCAGGCTGCTCTTAAACCGAAGTCGAAGAAGCCAAAGGAGATCGAAGAAGGCTGGATTAAGGTGGGAAATCGCCGCGCCGAAACCCTGAAGCCTCCCCGCAATGACGACGCGGATGAAGAAGGCAGTGGACGCATCGATACTAACAATAAGGCTGTCACGAGGCCGAAGCTACCGAGAGTACGCCCGGAGGCTATGTTAATCCGACCAGCCAAGGGCAAAAACTACGCGGAAGTTCTTAAAGCTGTCCGTAAAAAGGTCAAACCGGACGAGCTAGGAGTCACGATTAAGGCCATCAGAGAGACGAGGAGTGGCAATGTCCTCCCAGAGCGAGCATCGAGATCCGCGACCTAGACACAGCTGTGGAAATCGAGGACATAAATGAGGCCGTCGAAAGCGCCCTAGATGAGGATGCAGGAAGCGGCTTGAAGATAAATCTATCGAAAACGTCACTACGAGGGAGCCGAATCGCCTTCGTCGAAATGGCTGCCACGGCTGCGGCAAAAATGGTGAAGGCTGGCCGCATTAAAATTGGATGGGTCAACTGTCGCGTCCGGCAGCACCTAATGATTAATCGCTGTTACCGGTGTCATGGCTTTGGACACCAGGCTGTGGAATGCAAATCGGTTGACCGCGGGAAGATGTGCTGGAAATGCGGGATGGAAGGCCACAAGGCAGCGCACTGCGAAAGCAGCCCTTGCTGTTACCTCTGCGCAGAAAGGACAGACAAGTGCAGTGTGGACCACGTCCCGGGCACAAACCGATGCAAGGTGTACCAGGAGGCCGCCCGCGGCAAGAACACCGGTTCGCGATGGCGGTGATATTGCAGGGAAACCTGAGCCGCTGCAAGCTGGCCCAAAATCTCCTGACTCAGCAGGCATTTGAGAGAAACGTTGGCCTGGCGATCATCTCAGAGCAATACAGCGTTCCAGAAGCACGAGGATGGTTCTCAGACGAGTCCAACACCGCGGCTATATAAGTAAGAGACCCAAACGCTTTCCCTGTTGCGAACCTGGGAAGAGGGGAGGGCCACATATGGATCACCAGCAACGAAGTGACCTACGTGAGCTGCTACCTCTCTGCAAATGAGGGTATCGCCACCTTCTGACGAAAGCTTGCGGCCATAGAAGATTCCTGCCGGACTATCGGGGGGGAGTTTTTAGTCGCCAGCGACTTCAACGCCAAGTCCCACGAATGGGGCATGGACCGGTCTGATACGCGGGGGAATGAGATGGCTGAGATGATATCCAGACTTGACCTGACGGTTTTAAATCAAGGGAACACGACCACGTTCAGGAGATGTGGCTATCGAAGAACGATTATCGATATCACGCTCGCAAGTCCAAACGTAGCAACGCGCATTGCCCGATGGCAGGTTCTGGAAGACTTCACAGCTAGTGACCATCAGCAAATCAGCTATATTATTAGCCCCGCGGCTAATAAGCCGACCACAGCCAAGCAACGACAGCTGGGCAACAGAGGCTGGAACGTGGCAAGGCTCGACGTTGAAGCGCTTCTTAGCACCCTATCTCGGGAGTCCTCTCTGCTCACAAAAGCTGCAGATGCCCCGACTAGCAGATAAGAAGCCGAAGACCTCGTCGCACGAACGATGAAACTCATCGAGAAGGGATGTGCGGCTGCAATGCCGAGGAAGCAACGTAGGCGGCGCGGGAACCCAGCGTACTGGTGGACCGATGGAATTGCAGAACTGCGGAGAAAGTGCTTTAAAGCAAGACGCAAGGCCCAAAGGGCACGAAGGACGAATGACGCCGGAAGGGAAACTGACAACGCTACATATAAGGCCGCAAAAAAGGAGCTGACGATCGCGGTTAAACGCAGGAAATCCGCGTGCTGGAAAGAGCTATGTAAGGAGGTCGACGCCGACGTCTGGGGGCGAGGCTACCAGATAGTGACGCGCAAGCTTGGACGGCTAGGACCAGAAGGACCGAAGGACCCACAAACTATGGACGAGATCGTCAGTGCTCTGTTCCGAGAGCATCAGCCACGTGAAAGGGGGGAAACCATTACACCAGAGTGCATTCCACTTTTCACACTCGAAGAACTGAGTAAGGTGGTGAAGACGCTAGGGAACAGAAAGGCGCCAGGCCCTGATCTCGTACCAAACGAGGTTATAAGGGCGGTAGCCGGAAAACACCCGTTCCTGCTATTAAATATGTAATATGCGTGCCTCAAAGCGGGAACCTTCAGCGTCAGATGGAAAAGGCAGCGCCTCGTGCTATTGGACAAAGGAAAGGGACCACCTACCACCAGCTCGTCGTACCGCCCGCTGTGTATGCTCGACACAGCGGGTAAGACACTCGAGAAGCTGATACGTGGCAGACTCCGAGTGGCCATCGATCGGGCGGGAGGACTCTCCGACTCCCAGCACGGCTTCCGAGAGAAAAGGTCTACCGTGGGGGCTATCGAGGAAGTAGTTAAAGTGGCGAACAGAGCGTGGGCGGGAAACCACAGAACGCGTAGCGTTTGTGTACGGCTCACGCTCGATGTCAGGAACGCCTTCAACTCGATCAGGTGGGCCGACATCGTGGTGGCGCTGAGAGATAGATTCGGGGTACCGAGATATCTGCTAAACGTCATAGAGGACTACCTAGATAATAGAAAGCTCCTCTATGATACTACAGAGGGCCCCCGAAGCAAAACCCTAACTGCAGGAGTTGCCCAAGGATCCGCTCTCGGTCCGGATCTATGGAATGCGGTCTACGACGGTATACTGAATATTGAACCGCCGGAAGGCACCAAACTGGTCGGATTTGCTGACGACATCCCCGCCACTGTATGTGCGAGGAATGAGGAGGAGGCAGGAAGACGGGTCAGCCAGGTCACGAGGAGAGTGGGTGACTGGCTACGAGACCACAGTCTGGCTTTGGCAGCCAGCAAGACGGAAATGGTGGTACTCACGAGGCGGAGAAATTTTGAGAACCCGTTCCATGCCGAAGTCTGTGGGTCGGACATTGCCGCAGACAGACACGTCAAGTACTTGGGCATGCAGCTTGACGCAAAACTCACATACTGGGTGCACATACAAAAGGCGGCGGATAAAGCAGCAGCAATGGTGGCCATGCTCAGTCGGCTTATGCCAAACGTGTCCGGCGCAAGGAGCAGTAAACGGCGTATCATGATAGGGGTAATCCACTCTATCATGCTCTACGGAGCCGAAGTATGGGCTGGCGCATTAGCCACTGAAAAATACCGGAAAAAGGTCGCATCGGTTCAACAAAGGGGAGCGCTGAGAGTATATCTGCGTACCGTACGGTCTCTGAGGCATCGGTTCTTGTGGTGGCGAGCGTTATACCGATTGACCTGCTTGCCAAGGAGAGACAGCGGATCTACGAAAGAAGAGCCGAAGTGGACAGCAGCGACCGAACGCAGCGTGCGACACAGCAGCAACAGGTCGACGCACGGCGAAAATCGATCGCCGTGCGTCAGCTGATTATCTAACATTTCCGCCCGCTATCAGCAACGGTGTTGATGATTAATTCCCTGTTATGTAATTTGATGTTATGCGTTGGATGAGATGGGCAAGACAGCTAATTTCGAGATCGGCCTGGTGAGCGTAGTGGTAGCAGTCCGGAGTGTCACCACCCTTGTGAGCCCATCTTTGCCAAGGTGCAACGCTGTGACTCGTGCAAGTGGCGACTTGCACGGTAGAATTCGCTCATCCGTGAGCAAAACCAAAGAGCCGATTTTGATGATATTGTTGGAGTAATGCCACTTCGAAATAGACTGCTGCCGTTCTAGGTAATGAGCAGGCCATTGCCGCCAAAACTGTTGTATCTTCTGTTGCAACAATTGCCATCTTGAGAGCCGTGAAATTGCTAGATCCTCTAGCATAGGCTCTGGGACAGTGTGAGCGCTTCACCAATGAGAAACTGTCCAGGTGTGAGAGTTGATGAATCATCGGGATCATCGCTGACCGGTTCCAGAGGCCTTGAGTTGAGTATAGCCTCGATTTGAGCCAGCAGTGTTGTGAGTTCTTCGAACGTGAGTGCTGTATAACCCACCGTACGATGCAGATGGAATTTCACAGATTTTACAGCTGCTTCCCATTTGGCACCCATGTGTGGAGCCGCAGGTGGATTGAACTTCCACACAATTTGTTGATTTGCGAGAGAAGAATCGATTATAAGATTAAGAGAGGCCATGTGCGAGCTGGTGATCCAAAAGATGGCAAATGAGTCGTAATCGTGTTGAGAATGTGAGCCAATACCGTGACTTGCTCCTTGGTGTGTGTTGAGCACATTGTGAGTTGAACCGAACCACGTGTCTGCGTTGAGTGTCTTCCACCGATCCCTGTGATCGAAATTGATGAGTGCTTGCGTGTGGTGTTGAGTTTATGGAAGAGCTCTTCCGAAATGAAAGTCAATTCCGATCCAGGATCGATGAGAAGACGTTCCTGGTGAGTCAATACCGATGAATGAAAGTGTGCGAGTGCAGTTGCTAATAATTTTAAGCATTTCCGTGTGAGCTGTACCGATGAGAGGACAACTCTGTCAACACCCTATTGTGTTGACGACTATGTCTGAGACGGTTGCGCGTCAGAAGAGGTTGCAGAGGGTGCTGCAGGATGCAACATGGTGTGATGCCACCCTGAACATTCCTAGCACGTGCGGGTGGAACGGCATGCCGATGCATTGTGCCGTCCCAGGCAGTTGTAGCACAGCCGCGCCTTCTCCGCCATCTTGCGCCGCGCAGCCACTGTAAGCTGACGGAACTCCGGGCACATCACCATGAAATGTCCCAGAGCCCGACAGCAGTCACAGGGATACGCGAGCGCGGTGGTGTGTGACGATGGAGCGCTACGGACTGTGCTATCCGCATGATGAGCCGATGCACGTTGGGTCCTGGCCTTTGCGGGAGGAGGGCGAGCCGAAGACGTACGAATGGAGCTAGCACTCGGTTTAGGAGTGGCCTTCGCCATCTCCAATGTTCGAATCTTCGTCTCAGTGAACTCCTCGATCCTCGCAAAGGTCGGGAAACCAGATGAGGGTGCCAACTTTGCCTCCCAGGCCTCGCGTGGCGCTTGGTCAAACTGCTCGCTGAGCAGTCTCACCATGACGCAGTCCCACAACTCCTTCTTTGTGGCAACCGAAGTGAGGACCTTGTAGGCCTCGGAGACAGAAGCGACAGTTGATGCGCGCGACTTCGCATCGTGTGATCCTCTCTTGAGCGCGAACAGTCCGTCTAACCGCTCCTGCACCAGGAGTCTGTTGTTCTCGAAACGAGACCCCAAGGTCTCCCATGCCAAAGTGAACGACTCGTTGGTGAGGGCGAATCCCTGAATGAGCTTCCCCGCCGAGTCCGTGACGCAGCCACGCAGGTACATCAGCCGCTCGACGTCGGATAAACTCGTGTTCCAGATGACCAGCGATGAGAACAAGTCTCGAAACACTGGCCACTCGGAATAGGCGCCCTTGAAGGTCGGCAGCTTGATGTCTGACAGCTTTGTGCTAGACCTCGGCGACGTGACCCCTGGCGCAGCAGGTTGAGCCTCTCCATGGCCTCCCTCGCAGCCATCTTGCCATACAGAGCCATTTTTGTCTCGATGGTCTGTGTGTCATTACTAAAATAATCGTTCTCGATGTGAGAGATGAGCCACGACGTTTCCAGAAGCACATGCTCCTTACGAAAGTTGCAGTGAAGCTCATCAATCTGCTCGACTAACGTATTGAGGGACGCCACGGAGAGGGTCTCTCGACCCTCTTCCATAGTATTCCAAATAAACCGCAGAGATGTGATCCGTCGCTGCTGCGATTGGACTTTGAACACTAGCTCGTTTGGCGGCCGAGCAGGTGATCGGGCCTTCTTCGCAGCAACGGCGGGTTCCGGGATCAGCAATGCCTTTTTTTCTTCAGGATCACCAGGTGCCACCCGGGTGCCTGAGAAATTAGGCTCAGACATTGCTAGCCCTCGTGAGCGATGAAAATGAAAAAAAGAACAAAGGTGCTCCGCAGAATTCTACGTTACCAAATCGAAGAGCTGGTGGTAAGCTGATGAGATGAGGTGGATGCTGCGCTGTGGGTTCGCAGAATCCTATGTCGAGATGAGCCGAAGAGTGGTTGTGTGCGGAAGGTATAAAACTCTGGTTCTACCCTGTGCGAGTCGAAAGATCCGGCTCGAAGGACCAAATGTTTAAAAATTTATTGGGTGTAGTTGGATCGACCTGCGAATGTATTGAAAATTATGAGTCTTCACTCATGACAGGGAGAAAGAAATCAGACTAATAGATGTTCAGTAGAGAAAGTGGTTTATTTGAATTTTCCGCACTTCAATTGCAAAAATATATCAATTTTAGTCAAAACAACCAATATAAAAATAAAATACATAAAAATTCTATTTCACACAAAATTCTATAATTGTGTGCTGTATTTATTGAGTGTAGTGTATGTGCTGAAGCCAGCGCTGCAGAGCATGCCACGCAATGAGATATGAGAGTAAGTAGAATAATTTAATTATTTCCAGTAAATACTCAGTAAGATGGTAAAAGAGAATGAACCGTGAATAAGTGCGAGCACAGGCAAATCTGTTACTTCAGTCCTGGAGTATTACTGTGAAAGACCGTGATGCAGTCAACGCTGTAGAGCACGGCGAAGTGAGTTTGAGGATGCACAAATGAATAGAATAAATTCACAGTACTTTCCCAGCAAGCTTAGTTGAGGGAAAGTACAGTGAACTGATAAAAAACACACGCAATTGCATTAATTGAGTGAGCAACAGGTAGTGTAAAAACCGTGGTACAGCCAGTGCTTACCTTGATTTGAGTCCTGGTGAGAACGAAAGAGTTGAGAAGATCCGGTGAAGAAAAGTGAAAATTGTCCAAGCGTTGCCAAGATGTGTGCACAGTTCGAGCGGGTTTTTACGTACGTGTCTAATTTTGCAATATGGCTGCCTGATACAAAAGCGTCGTTGAGCGCTGGAGTCAAATGAGTGAGATAGCCGGTGAGCGAAGCCAAAGTCAAGCGAGAGAGATAACCTCTCGCTTAACGCGGCATGCCTGCGAAGCACAGCCTCGGCTCTGCGAAGCCCTGCCTCAGCTATCTCCGGCATAGCCGAACGCAGCGTGCTACACAGCAGCAACAGGTCGATGCACGGCGAATATCGATCGCCGTGCGCTAGCTGATTATCCGAAGCAATGAGTATCTATCAAAATCAATCAGCTGACTCTTAAATAAGCTTATACTGCGACGGCGGCGGCGGACCCGCGGCATCAGCTATTTCCTCGGCCATTATGAGCTGATAAGGAGCGGCGCGCCTGTACTAGCTGATGAGGCGTGTACCCACGCCTTCTTGAAGGATGAAGGTTGAGGTTTTTAGAAAACAATAAAAACACTCGCGTTTGAGCCATCAAATTTTCTACGCTTATTGGCTCTTGTGGGAAAAGGCTTGCGGCATAAAAATCCACGACGATTATGACGATTGTGTATTTGTGTGTATAAGAATGTGTCGGATCCGTTTGGACCGTGCCATTGCGATCTCGCGCCTTATTTCGTATTGAACTTTCGATCTTGCGTTTGATGACCTTTACCTAGGATTCGTCAGCTGTTGCTGTCCCTTTTTGGTAAGAGGTATATGGTCAAGGGTCGGAGAAGCTCGACCGCATAGCCGTTCACCCGCGGTCGGAGCATCTAGCACCGCATAGCTGTTCACCCGTGTTCGGTGAACCTAGGACTATACGGCCGCTCATCCGTGTTCGGAGAATCTAGGACCAGGGCCTTTCACCCGACCGCTGTGACCATCGAATGTGATTTTACTCCGTAGAGCCGTATGTGAGAGGGCCCAGGGCCCTCTCGCCTTGTGTGGTATGGTTTACTCCGTAGAGTCGTATGTTAGAGGGCCCAGGGCCCTCTCACCTTGCGTGGTATGGTTTACTCCATAGAGTCGTATGTGAGAGGGCCCAGGGCCCTCTCGCCTTGCGCGTCACCGACGATCGTTACTGGACGGACGACCGCGCTGCACTATTCAAAATATATCTTCCGCGCTCGCCTCCTCGTTCACAAGAGATATGGCATCCCTGTTGACGCGAGTTAGTCGAGCGCGGCTAGCAATGGAGATCGCAATGGCCCGGGCGCAAACTACTCTCAGGCACTGAACAGTATAAGCTGATGTTTACACCGTGTGTAAATTAAATAACGATAGTTTTCAACTTCTCACAAATAAAGCAACATTTTTATTTTACTATGCTGTAATATAGTTACACCTGTTAGCAGTCTTTATTAAATTTTTTGGGAATTAAAGGAGAAATTATGTGCAAACGTACTGGGTAATTCCAACACCGGTCATCGGAATAAAATAAACCGAAAGTAAAAACGACAGAAAACGACCGTATGAAAAACAAGTCATGATAGAGGCAACGAGCCGGAATATATTTCACATGGATGCCCTAACGTGCGGAGAACTGCGGGCACTAGGTCATCGAACTAGTGCGAATTTAGGCGATAAACAAGCTACATCACAGGCAAGGAATTCCCTCGCTTCAGAAAACAGCAGGTCAGCGGCCAGCTCGCCTCGCTTGGCGATGAGGGGAAGACAAGCCGAGAAATTAGGAAATTGCGTTAGATTCAAAAAAATCAAAGCCGATAATAATGTAGAGGGGAATGAGACAGAGGGGAAAGCTATAAAAGAGCCTGCGCGAAAGGGAAGGCTCTCTTGGCCTATGTGATCTTCATCTACGTGCTTTTCCGGAAAAGTATACAACTCTCACAGCATCAGTTTGAAAATCGACTTTTGACATTTTTCTCGAGATACATGCTATTTGTTAGAAAATCGAAACAGTGAATTGTCGAAAGACTTGTATTCCTGGAAGTTGCTAAGATCAGTGGAAACGAAGATGGTACAGAGGAAGGAGCAAAGACAGGCGAGTGAACTAGTTAAGAAATAGAAATACAATATAATAAGAAAAGCAATTAGGGAATTATTAGAAACAATTGATAGAAATACCAGATCGAATAATATTTAAGCGAATAGAAATTAAGCGAGTAGAATTTAAGCGAATGGTATTTAAACGGCTAGATTTTAAACATGTAGGATTATAGCGAGTAGTTAAAGCGAATAGGAAGGAAGCAAGACAACCGGTAAATAGATAAGTGTATCAGCATAACAGAGACATCTCCTTCAAGAGTGAATTCACGTGCGTGGTGTGAATGTGTATATCGGGTGACAGGTACACTAGCAAAGAACAATACAAATAAAAGACTACGTAGCTCGGTGTACCGAGGAGCTACGTTTAGCGAGGAATCCGAAGAAGCGTAAAATAATCACAGAAATCGACGAGTGGGAAATGCATTGTACTGGCGAATGGAGCCAAGAAACCGATCATCGAAAGTGACCAGACTAACGTATCAAATAAACCCCATTTTACCTACCTAGAAGCCTCAATTAATTATCCCTGTGTTCGAGCCCGTATTCTTCCCATTGGAAAACAAAATTAATGATAACGATAAGAAATTACGGTTACAATGCATAAAGTTTTATGTGAAAAATGTACGAATCATGTAATACTAAACAGCAATATTATATCCACGGAGGTAGCACGAGAAAGTCAGAACAAAAGGAAACACTCGATAAGACAGACGGGACAAAAGGAAAGGAAATATTTATTATTTTTTTTAACTCATTGTACACAGTAAATACGTTACATGAAATTGAAGACAAAACGAATATTTTTAAATATCGCGAATTCACCCATAAAACTATATACTTTTTGCATTATACTCATCAGCGTATTTCACAATAGCTATGCGGTACAGTAGAGTACTTCCCCTGTCGCTTTCGCTTTGTGTTAACAGGTAGGCAAAATTACGTTTCTTTACACGTTACTACCTGATGAAATTCCGTGCGTCGAATAGCGTCGATTTTTTAAATAATAGGTACGCTCCTAGCTCCTGTCACGAAGGATCGTAATGCGTCATAGTTTACGTGACGGCTATTCGCAAGGTTTAGCGTGATACCCTTTACTTAACATTTTTCAATAATCGTACCGTCGGGTTTACGAACAAAGTATGCGTAAAATATTGGTCCTCCCGAAACGAACGAAGTTATATAACTACCAGGCCCGTATTCGATTAATTCATCCGCGAGATCTCCCAGAAATTGACCGATTGGCGGCTCATACTCGTTGCCACCAGAGCGACTCACTAAATACAGGAGTCCGTATCGCAGTACAATATTTGCCGCCCGAGCCATTCAAGATTATTGTATAGTTTTAGGCGCGTCTGTGCCGTCGTGTATGCTGCAAGCACGGCGTTTGTTGTCGGGGATGGTTGGATAGCATCGCGGTTGCTTACATAGTTCACATACATGATCTTGTGATTAACCGGTAGCATTCCCATCACCTCAATATCCGGACTCGTTAGTCAATTCATATGCCCCGAGCGCGTAAAAACCATAACGGTTTTCGTGAGATTCTCGCGTTGACTAAACTTTCTCCAGAATGGATTAAGCACCAATTTTGCGAGCGAACGTAAACCCGGATTTGACTGCAAAGCACTTCGCTCGAGATATACACCTTGATACTTCTCGTACAACGCTATGAAATGCTCTATTGTTTCCTCGTCATCGTTACACTCTGCTGGCGGTCAACTCGCCTCCTGTCTTATTTTTGCGAATGTATCGATGTACTCGGCAAAATTACCACCGCGTCGCCTTGTCAAGTCATGCTGCATAACAACGTATTGCCAACTTTTATCGATAAGCGTCACCTTATATTCGAGCGTCACAGCTTTTCTCAGCTCGTCCACGACCCATGTGCCGTCAAAAGATCGCTCAGTCGTGTCATCGTGTGTGCAGCCCTCGGATGTTGCTATGTCTGTACAGCACGTTATACACAGGGGGAACAGTAGATTCCCATGCATATGAACAGGCAGTACTGGCATATACAAATCGCGTCGTGCTACTACGGTGCACTTCAGGAGACCCTCGACGACACTTACATTGTTTTCAAACCCTACGAGTTCTCGACACTTATACACTACGTATAATTTCGGATGTTCAATGGGATATTTTCTATTCTTACATACCCATGGATACAGCGAGCACACATCCACATAGCGTATCTGTTCCCCATTCGCGACATCGTACAAACTTACAAAACGTTCCGTTCGACCGCTAAAGATTGCATCGCGTGGTTCGAGAGGCGCCTGCTTGACCATGGCGTGGTTTTTCACGTATAACGACATTTCCTCGTTATTCTTGAGTAATTTGTCAAACTCGCATTCCCATCTTTCGCTTAGAATGAACCCTTTCGATCGGATTCGCTCAGAAATAAGAACGGTACGCTCGTATCGCTCATCCGTTGTATCGCCGAATTTCGTTCGAGCATCTCTATTCTCGCGATAACATCGCAGACATTCATGCTAAAAGTAGCCGTGAAATTGAAGAACGTGATGGACCCCTGCCTCCACGTAGTACCTGTCGACCGCCGGTAGGCCAGTTGGAGGGCGATACTCTCTCGTGTATACAGCATGAAGAATCATGCAGTCGTGCTCACGTTCGAGCCCTACGAGCCATACAACGGCTTTGCGCGACTGCTTATCGCCCCAGTGGTGCCCCCCTGATGGTAATATCGCAATGCGATCTTTCTGTAGAAAATTCTTTCGAAATACTTTCATACATACTGATGCTATCGTGCATGCTTCTGTAAAGGGGCATACGCTTTCGCAATATTGTACAAACTGCGTCGCAAAATCAAATTTATAATCAACGCGACTCGATTCTTCCTTATACCATTTTAAACATCGACCGCGATCTGCTCAGAACATGGTATCGGGTGAGTAAAAATGCAGAGCCGATAGAGGACCTGTATAATACCGATATTCCGGTGTGTTGAATAAATTCGGAAATGTACCTTTTGCCACCTCATCAGGGAAACCGAAGGTCTTAGGTAAAGCGCTAAGAGCCACGGGTAAATAGTTTAGACTATCGAGAAAATCACATCCCCAATCTTCATCGAGACAATCTTTGTACCATTTATAATCAGAGAGGGCAACTGTGTTTTTTGTATTTCGCATAAATACCGTAGAATAAACTGCGCGTCGAAACCTCTTGCATTATGAGCGATAGAGATGGTCTATTAAAATTTTTGCGATATTGCCAATTCCACGAGCTCCCCAAGAATCATCGATAAACACGAATTCACGTTTACCACACTCAGCATAATCGGTCTCTGTATCTGTTATATCCAGACACGTCATACATACGCATTGTGTAACACATAAATACGGCTCGTGAATTCGTGTCGATTTATCATCGTGCAATTGTTCATGTTGTTGCGTCTCAAAATCATAAAACAAAAATCTCGTAGATGGCTTGTCTTTTTTCTTCTCCTTTGGCGCTTCTGGTTTCTTAAGAGGTGCTTAAAACACACATGCGTAGTCGGTCGAGTTTGCCTGCACATACAGACGCTGCACGGTCTATGTTTACGAGACGTTATACCCGCGGAGCCCTCACCATTGTGATGAGCGAGGCAAAAAGCACCAAAGAACGAACGATTACAGTCTGTAAAATACTCAGGCTGAGAGTCTCTATTGCCATTGCAATAAGTGGATTTACATCGAGCAGATTGATAGCTACAGCGATGCTCGAATACTCGATTATACTTGAAGTTACACTGTGTGCAGAACCCCCCACTACCTAGCGCACCAGCAAGATCGCTATTACTTATCCGTAAAATTGACTTTTTTGCTTTGACTCGTGTGTAAGCCTGATGCCCACATCGGCGCCTTCGACGCCTCGTACTATACATGTCGTCATTCTACATGTATCAGCGTCTATTCGAAATTCGCGCGCGCTCTGAGCTACACTATTAATTAGTCGCCATATATCGTCAGGAACGATGTCACGAGCTGGTCGAAATGATAACCATACAGGTCCTTGCGCGAAAGATGGCACGCTTAGAGTCATACCTACATAATCATGTCCTTCGCACGATTCTGTAAGACGTGTGAGAACATCTCGTACACCGCTCTCGAACCAAGTCAGATGATCAATACTGTCAGGTGGCTGACGAAAATAAAAATCTGTCTCTCGACCCTGCATCCTAAAGCGTTGACAATATCGTCTCTGCTCATTGTCAATACCGAAGCGTTCACCAGAAGGCAAAATATCACCTCCCCGTATTGAAACGATAATTTTTCTCGTTGACATTAAATTTGTTTTCCCAGGGAAAATTCGAGCTCGATCACAGGTGTAATTAATTGTAGACTACTGGGTAGTTGAGAGTAGGGTTTATTTATGCAAACAATTAAAAACAGAATGTTAACGTTCGGTTTTCTGGTACCGATAACCAGTACAATTCATTTCAATTTTGTAATTCCTACGATTATTTTTACAATTTTTTTCGGCTATTTCGTTTACATAGGCTCTCGGTGCACTCGACTCAGTAGTCTACTATTGTTTTAAACGCTTCGAAAACTCGATCTTCGGACCGATGTCTCTATTATATCTATATCTCTCTCTTTCTCTCACTTATTTCACTTCCTCACTATCTCCTTTTGACTCGCACGTTTATACATTTCTTGCTATCCTACAGGTTTAAATACCACGCGACTTAATTCTATTCGCCTAAAATTACTCGCTTAATTCGATTTAATTAATTCTATACAATTTAATTCTACCCACTTAAGACCTATCTAAATCTAGATCAATATCAGCTGACTCAATATGTCAGTAAGAATTTCGATATTATTTTAATGGCTCACCTGTTTTTTCCTTTCTGTCGTTTTCGCTGTTCCACCCTCACTGACACGATTATTTTTATTTTGCAAAAATCACGTATTCCACTTAAATATCTATTTACTCAAATACTAGGATGAATAAATTCTTATAACTCAAAAAAATGCACAACTTTGTGTTTTTAATCGCTTCCAACTTAGTAACCTGGGCCAGAAGAGTAAGAGCGTAAGAACTTTTCCCTCTGCGCAGGCTCTTTTATAGCCTGCCTCCCAATCTGGTACCCCTCTACGTCATTATCGGCTTCCATTTTTAAATCTACCGAGATTTAATAATTTCTCGGCTTGCCGTTATCGTGCTACCCGTCCTCCCCTCGCTACCAAGCGAGGCCAACTAGTCGCTGACTTGCTGTTTTTGGCAGCGAGGGAATTCCAGAGATCTGACGTAGCTAGTTTTTCTTACATGTCCAAGTGCGATGGCCTAGTGCCCGCTGTAGTCGGTGCTTCCGAACGGGATTTCGGTCCTTATATGCGTTCCTCAGAATAGCGTAGGCTGGGGCTTGTAACTATGTTACAGTATAGGAGTCCTTCTATCGCCAGTCTGTCCACCTGGAAGCATAATTAAACCATTTATTAGAATTTTTTATCTAATTTAATTGAATTTTTTGTTTGTCGCTAGCTATATACTATGTATATAAATTGTGTAACGTAAGAATTACGAACTTATATTTGCTTCAAATCTTCGAATCCATCGACTGCACCCGAGAACCGCCAACGCATTTCGTAAACCAACGCGATTGTCGGCGGCCTCGGCACAGTGAATCGTGCAAATCGAAAAACGTTTGGGTCCGACTCGTACCCTGTTTTTGAAGTTTTACTGTTATTGTCCCCGGAATTTTTTTATTTTTGTCAGCGTAATAATACTCATTCAGCCACTCACGTCGACGAATAACACGCACCACCAAATCAAAAATTATTTGATTATCAAACAATCTAATATAATGCGCGTCAACTAAATGGCGCTGGTGACACTCGCACAGCATACTGTGAATCTTACAAACAACCGCTTGTGTCACAAGTTCCCATAGGGTGATCTCTAAATTTCTTCTCTCCCACCGCAAACTCAACGACGGCCTACGCCTCAATATAAACTCTATCAATTTTTTTATCAATGAGCGCTTAACCACTCTGACCATGATTGTGCTGTTAGAGTAGTATCCACAGTAAATCAGACAATTAACTAGAGATTTTTCAAAGCAGCACGCTTTTATATATATTCCTTTCATACGCTCTTTCTCTCTCTCTCTCTCATATACTGCAGCGATGTAATGAATACGGCTAACCAAGAAGATGGCCACACACAATCACTTTACAAAAGCAAGACCCAGGAAAATATTGAGACTCAGGAATATCATCAAATTTCGTTGACAAATATTATTTAGTTTTCATGACACACCTTATCTGCATGTCAAGGTGTGCGTATGCACATACGTGTGCGAGAGTATGCAAGTGGTTTGATATATATTTGCTGCTGCTGTTACTAAGCTGAATGTTACTAGGAGAATGCAACAAATAGTTAAGGATATTGGTGCGTAATTTTCAGTCGTATGATTTGCAGTATTAAAAGAAGAGGCGATGCAATTAGATGGTGGGGGCAATCTGTATAAAACGGAGTATGAACACCACCGACGATTCGTTCAAAAAGTTACAGTCTCCGAGAAAGCAATAAAAATGGCAAATAACAGTGCTACGTCTCACACGGTATCGCCATATTTAGCGAACCCCGCTATGTACGGTTTAAATAAATCATTTGGTAAAATTACCCTCGCCGGGCTCGAGTTGAACTCTCCGTGTCTTACACCAGTGGTAAAAATATTGTCGAATACTTTTACCGGAACTCCACTTAGTGCGGACGAGTGGCGAGTGTTTAAAAGTTATTTTTATCGCGTACAACGATATTTCGAAGCTCATTGAGCTGATGCCGAGAAAATGTGTAATACCCGCATAAAGCATTACCCGCATTATAAACTTCTAACCTCGTGTTACCAGCACAGAGCTGTCTCCTTTGGTAAAATAAGCGGTAGTGCTAATGAGGAATACAAGAATCAAGAGGAATCCGGAGAATCGAAACGGAAACGTTTCCGAAAATACTCGTATATATGCTCGTTGAACTAAGTAAAGAGTGGTTAAATTTTAAGGGCCGATGTTGATTTTGAATAAAACACAAATTATTTAGGAAATTATTGTCAATTCTTTTTTTATGATAATATGGTATGGTTCAATTATGTATGGAACAAAATATCGGCCAAATGGCCGCCGCGACCTCGGCGGCACATCTCCATCCGATGGTCCAAATTTTCGATGACGCTTAGGCATAATTGAGGTTCTATGCCGTTAATGTGCCGAATTATCTCATCCTTTAGCTCTTGAATTGTTGCTGGCTTATCGACGTACACCTTTTCTTTCAAATAACCCCAAAGAAAGAAGTCTAACGGTGTCAAATCACATGATCTTGGCGGCCAATTGACATCGCCACCACGTGAGATAACACGGCCATTGAATTTGTCGCGCAAAAGAGCCATTGTTTCGTTAGCTGTGTGGCAAGTGGCACCGTCCTGTTGAAACCACATATCGCCCGCATCCATATCTTCCAATTCGGGCCATAAAAAGTTCGTTATCATCTCACGATAGCGAACACCATTCCCAGTAACTGCCTGACCGACCTCATTTTGGAAAAAATACGGCCCGATGATGCCGCCAGGCCATAAACCGCACCAAACAGTCACTCTTTGTGGGTGCATTGGTTTTTCGACAATCACTCTTGGATTATGATTCGCCCAAATGCGGGAATTCTGCTTATTGACGAATCCACTGAGGTGAAAATGTGCCTCATCACTGAAGATGATTTTCTTCGAAAATTGATCATCCACTGTTGCCATTTCTTGCCACCATTCTGACCATTGACGACATTTGGAATGACCAAGAGGCTTAAGTTCTTGAGTCAATTGCACCTTATAAGCGTGTAAATGCAAGTCTTTATGCATAATGTTCATCAACGACGAGCGTGAGAGGTGCAATTGTTGGGCACGACGACGAGTTGAGGTGGACGGCTCTTCAGCCACACTATCGCGAACAGCAGCAATATTTTCTGCAGTACGAGCTGTACGAGCATGCACTGGTGTTTTAATATCTCTTACAGACCCGGTTTGCTCAAATTTTTGCACGATTTTTCCGATTGTACGCACATTTGGACGATTAAATTGACCGAAAAAATCACGAAGTGCACGATATGCATTTTGATTTGAACGCCCATTTTCATAATAAGCCTGAATAACTTTAACGCGTTGCTCGATTGTGTATCTTTCCATGGTTCAAATTGAGTTAGTCTGAAATTGAGAAATGTCAAATGAAATGCAGAAAAAAACTGGACGTTTAGGTGTGGTTCACATTCAACATCGGCCCTTAAAATTTAACCAGCCTTTAGAAGAATTGATATTCATATGCAGGCGCTAGAGAGCGAAAGTGAAACGATTCAACGGTACATGAATGAGGTGGTATCATATGCCCGTGAAAAGATAGTTGTCAATGAAACGCCTCGTGCAGCAGCGTATGAGATCATCGGTTTCAAGGAATCCTTTCAAGAAGCGCTCGAGCACATCACGACCTTGCTAGCGCTGGAGGATATGGAGCTAATGAAAATTATTTTGTCCGAAATAATTGTTCTGTACCGTAGTCATATCGTTGATTATGCATCGGGTGTTGTGTTGCGAACGCAATCATTCCCCGTATGTGTAGCTGTTTGTGATAAAGAGACAGTTGTAAATAATTGTATATAATGTACATTTCGCTCGAAATATTATCAAGTATACACTGAGGACAGTCATAGATAGAGAGAGAGAGATTGATTGATTGATTGATAGTTTATTTATGCCTTGGTAACCCTTTGGCAACATGAGTATAATATCAATGAAATTATAATAAAATATAATTAGGAAATAACCAAATAATAAATCAAACATAATTAAGAAATAACAAAATATACTAACAATATATATAAATATATAAAATATTATAAATAACAATATATAAAAATTAAATAACAAAATATAAGAAACATAAGAAATCTTAACTTAACCGAGAAATAACAAAATTAAAGATATCTAAGCTAGACGACGAAGTAACAAGTATCGTTAAAGAATTCCACAGAGAGATTCCTGAGATGGAATACGCTTGTTGATAAGTCGTTGTACAATACGAAGGTGTGATAAAAACGGATCGTGGGCTCCTCTCAGAGCGCTGAGACGTTCCACGCTGACTTTGGAACAACT